>BJCM01240648.1:0-10171 GCA_018326385.1 Flaveria bidentis | reverse complement strand
GCCTATATAACATGTTCATATATGCGTGTACCAATACATAATATCAATAGATATAACATTAAACAATCAACAAACATTCACAGAAGAGTTTTTCATTTCATAGATTTAACATTACATATGTGTTACAAGATGAAAGTCTATTACATTTAAGATCACTAGACTAGAACTAGGGACATGTGTATCAACAGTAACACCCGGTTATTTATCTATTTTGAAGCTGACGAAAGGAGAAAAAGAAATAAAGTCCTAAGTCGAGAGACCAAACTCGCCAATGAAAGAAAGACGGGTGAATGGGGGTATATAAAGGGAGAGGGCAACCCTTACCCTCTCCCCACACCCACATTTTCAGCCAACAAAAAAGGAGAAGAGTTGGTTCAAGTGAGCAAAATCATTGAGAAACGGGTCAAATCGAAGCTCTCCTCGTTGTGGTCGTTTGTGTGAGTTTTAGGACCCCTCCTTTACATATTTTTGAATGATTTGGGGCTGGAACACATCTGAAAATAGGGTTTTTGAGCGTGTGTGTATTTGACCCGTAAGTGTATGCGTATGTATGTGTATGCGTATGTATGTGTACGATTCGTTTGGGTCTGGTGTTTTAGCTTGTGTGTGCTTGAATGGTGTTGTGGTATGCATTCCTAAGGTTTAAGATGGTTGATTTGGGCTTAGAATGAGTTTGGATGATCTTGTAGGTCGAAAATGGCAGATTGGGTTCGGGATGAACTGCATTCTACATCAGCTAGGGCTAGGCGATCGAATGAAGGCCATACGGCCGAATGAGGTGCGATTGGGGTCCATTTGCACGATTGGGAGTTCATTCACACGATTGGGGCCAGTCGCATGGGGAGTCATGCGATTGAGGGTCCAGTCGCATAAGTGCTCATCCGCATTTGTTCCATTCGCATGAGGTCCATCCGCATTAGTCCATTCGCATGATTGGGTGTTCATTCGCATAAGTGTTCATCCGCATTATTTCAATCGCATGATGAGGCCATGCGACTGAAGGGTGTCCATACGCCTGAATAGGGCTGTTGCACCCGAGGAGAAGTGTAGTTTAACTTCTGACTTTAGGGGGAAAGTGCAGATGTAAGTTTTGACGTAAAGGTTCCCGTAAGAGCATGTAAGATGACGATTGAGGCCTTAGAGAGCATTTTGGGCATGATGATGATGTTGCATGATTATGCATGTTATGTATGTATGATGTTGCCATGTATGATGCTGATGACTGTGTATGATATGTTCCTTGTTATGATGTATGTTTATCTTTCCTGTGGCTTTACGTGTCATGTTAATGAATGAATGAAGTATTATGTAACGTAAAGTGAAAGATAATGAAAGAGGAACATGAAGTAAGAATGCATGCATTAATGAATAATGAAAGTAATGAAGTCTTGCAAGCACTGTATGTCGGGACACGCCATTAAAAGGTGTTAGCCCAACGGTGTGCGGGTTCGCTACCCCGGGAGGATGCACATCGGGGTCTTTCTTTGTGATTGACCATACGTATGAACCATTGTTGCGTGCCTTAGGTACTGTGACCATTTGGTGCCGAGCACCACGGATGAAGGTCTTTTATAGGTTTAGGTCCAGTACCATGAGCATGAAAGGCATAGCATATGACAATGGTATACCTGAACTTTACCTTAGGTACTGTGACCATTTGGTGCCGAGCACCACGAATGAAGGTCTATTATAGGCTTAGGTCCAGTACCATGAGAATGAAGGGTAAAGTTCATGGTGATGACGAAAGGAAAAGATGTAATGATGAACGAACGAATGAAAGTAAGAATGAATGAATTAACGGAAGTTAACAAACGATGAAGATAATAATTATTATCTATGTGTACGTATGATGTATGATCGCATGAAAGAAAAGAACGGTTTTAATGAAAGAAAAGTATGTTTTATTTTATAAAACTAGAGCTCACTCAGCAACGCTGACTTTGATGTGTTTCCAGTTGGCAGGTAATGATTGCTGAGGATGGCACGAGGTGGCTACTCAGCTCTTTTGGGATGGCATCCATTTATTTAATGTTTTTGTGATGTAATACAACAATATATTTTGTAACTGATTGACGATTTATTATTTGGCAAAAGTTTTTATAGTGAAATGAGATGTCATTTTTAAATGTTTCCGCTGCAATATTTTCATGAGGCAAATGTAATTTTATGTTTTACGTGCGATGAGAATCCAACTGTAAGCGTCCCGGGAATGGAACCTTACACTTATGGAACAAATTGTGTTTTTGTTACAAAATAAAATGTTTGAAACATGAAATTGTGTTACTATTGATATTAAATTTGGCCTCTCTTAAGATGGTCTTGATGATTGTGTTTAATCGTTTTTTTCTTATCTTAATCTATGACTTAGGCTACAAACATTCTAGAGAACACATAAGCATAGGTCTTGATGTCATAACCTTAAAGGTTATCATTTGTTTTTATATAAGACATGGGCTGCCCAAAGAGGACGGGTGGGCAACCGCCCAGGGCTCGATCACCTTTGGGGCGTAAATCATTCGAGTATTTTTCATTTTATATATGTATGTATATTAGAAAAACTCTGTAAGCCATTATAAAGCCCCATTAACAAACCCAATAACAATTGACTTATTTTAACATATTAAACGTTATAGCCCGTTAACATTTTAATTAATTTAGTTCATTATCATTTACCCCAATCTGAATTCATTTAAACGTGATAGGAGAGACTCACGATTCACTTAAGTAAGTATTAGAATGTTTTGCTACAATACTTTTGTATATTGGTATAACAATTATTGTCATATTATAAATTTCTTACATATGAGCAATTGACTTTATATTATACGACCTTTTTTTTCCTACTTGTTTAGGGCGGCCCAAAATTTTCAAGCATTCTCAGAAACAACCATAATACAAGAACATTGTAATTGATACTGGGAGTTTAATATCTAGTTTTTTCTGCTTACGAAATGCTCATGCTTACCAACATTCTCAGGAACAACCCTATTACAAGAATGTGTCTATGAAGAAACTTTGAACATTGTCGTCTATACAAGGACCCGTACATAAAGAACCATTTAACGTTGTTGTTTGGCCTTGTCCATATATAAACTCGTCCATAATATGCCATATAATATTGTTGTCTATATAAAGATTTGGTTCATAGCTTAGTAGCTATACTTAATCATGACACTTACCTTGATGTATAATACATAGTCTATGCTTTTCTATTTGGCTATACATTAGCGTAATCATGGTAAAGATATACTTTCTACAACAAAAATTTCTTATTGAACTGAGGAACACTTTCGATCTTTCGATTTCATGGGCCTACTTTCGATTGAAGAAACATTCAATACCAAGGATCCTTGTATCTAAAAAGACTTCAATAGTTTTAGAACTTTCAATATTAGCAACATTTTGAAAACCGGATCAGACCGGCTGGTTCAACCAGTCCGACTGGGAATCGGAGGGGTGGCTGAACTGATTCACACCGCTTCGTTTTGGAGACGTTCGACCAGCCGGTTCCTCCCGAACCGGCGGTCAGACTTGATTTTGAATTTTTATTTACTTTTTTTTTGTTTTTTGATTTTAATGGGTAAAAACAGAGGGTTAAACAATAAATTAATATGTTGGACATAATATTATTGTAAAGTTTTATATATAACTATAAAATACACACATAAATTACTTATATTGAATATTAAATTATATATATAATTATATATATAATTAAGATGTCATCCAGTTCTTAAATTTGATCCGACCACCATACTAATAAGCTGTACAGTTCGATATCTGATCCGATTCTAATTACATTGATAACTAGACAACAATAAAAATTACTTTATGAGACTCCCTAGTTGTTAAGCAAGGTAGTTTTTTTTATTGTGGGGAATGATAAATTTTATAAAGGAGATTCTTATAGAAAAATTGTAGTTTTATTTCAAAGTTAAAATGTTTGAAACACACAATAATCATGTTATGAGTGATGTAGAGCCGACATATTTTGAGATGGTCTTAATGATTGCGTTGAATCTTTTTTTGTTGTTGTCTTGGTCTTCGAGTTAGGCTACGAACATTATAGAGAACACGTAAACACAAATCCCAACATCGTAACCTAGAAGATTATCATTTGACAATGTATCTAGTAGAAACACAAAGATCATATTGTATGTGTCTGGAGATAGAAACAACCAGAGAGATTAAGAGTTTTGACTTTTTGACCTTATATAGATGATGTAGAAGGGATGGAGATAAATGGGTTATGAGAAATGCTAATGTTCTTTTTTCGATCCTTTCTTTAAAAGAAAATTATAAGTACAAGCTCCAACTATGCTTATTCAAATAGCTTGTGACTTAAGACTTGCATAAAATCAACTCATATAATTTTCAAGCGAGTTCTGTATCTTAGTTTGTAAGCAAACCGAAGTCAGCTTGCTTGTTGGTTAACTCGAACAAATTTAAGGTAAATTTTAACCAACTTAATAAAATTTGCATGCATATTTTTAGAGAAAAAAATATCCATTCATTTTTTTCCTCTCTCCTGACCAAATTTCACGAAATATATTCATCACTTCTTTGAAATTCTTCTTCACCATCGATAGCTCCAACTACCATTGGTTACTCTGACTACGTACTTCACCATAAATTGTCGTCCCTAGTCTCATCTATTCTTGATCTCTTTCTTCTGCTCAGTCCGTAGACACACAATCAAAGTCCCACCCCTCATATCATATATGTAGCAACTTACAACAACATTTAAAATTTTCCCTTGATATTGACTTTCATACGGGATGGTTATCGTTAGCTCATGTCATGAGATATGATTGGCATGATAATAATAATAATACTTCAGGTCTCAAAATTTGGTATTCTCCATACATATAAGTTTTATTTTGCTGTACTTTTTTCAACTTTTAATGTTCTCTGTTTCTAATACGTCTCGTAAAGCAATTGTGGTCATTTTTAGCATATCATTAATTTATTTCAATTTATGTTCATGGTTCACTATAAAATTGTTAATTTTCTTTTGTTTATAGTTATGATTTTATATTTTTATTTCTGTCACATATTAGTGTTATTGGTGCATACGTGCATATAATAAAAGATTTATTTTGCTCACCCATATACTACTTAGAGACTTGCTCAACTTCCACACAAGAGATGAGAAATAAAGAAACTAGTTTCGTAGGTGGAAACAATAGAGTAGTCACTTCACTGAAATTGGTGTCATACCAGTGGTGTCATTTGTGGACTATCAACCTTGCATCTAAGAAATTGATATTTTAAGTATAAAATATTAGTTGGGATTATTTATTATGATAATCTTTATCATGATAAGGATACATAATTTGATTAGATTTTCCTTTTAGTTATCTTTATTGTGTTTTTACATAATATAAAATTTAATTGATTAATATAATCCTTTATAAAGTTTCCAACATTTTATATAATATTAGAGTTTTAATTTAATTTTTTAATCATTTCTTTTACTTCTTTCATTCTTCGCTACTTCTTTTGCCCTCAAATCTTGATTGGTCGTCAATCTTTTTTACTGTCATCCCCATCGTGTGAAATTTTCTTTTTTTTTCTTTCCTCTCACGTCATGTCAATAGCTTTTTCTTGTTGTTTACATTTTGATTTTTTTAAATTTTTCAAGAACGTATATTTTGATAAACAAATTCATCGTTTTCCTTTCAAGTCTGAGCATTCAATTTCCTCTCTCTCTTACTTGCACATAATATTAGAATAAATTAGTTATGACTTTATTGCTATAATTCTTACTCTAATTAATAGATATGAGTACATTAAGCACACTGTATTTCTATTTATATTATTGTGTATAAAAATAAAACTCGCTTTAGTTACCTTAAAGCTTTTATTACATGAATGCAAATAAGTTTTTGTTCTTACTTATTTGGTTTAATTTTTTGTTTTAGTTTTGTTGTTAATCATAGTTCATTGATTTAGTAATTTCGGACGTAGAAAACACCACAACACTATTTGTCACTTTTTAACATATAAAACCAAAAAGAAAAAAAAATACAATTATAAAAATCAATATTCTAACAGTGATAATATGTATTGTTCTACCACTTATTTAGTTTAACGTGCTTCGCAAGAAAACTTCTTTTAATCATTATCCGTTAAATGCTTACTGCTTACTTAGTGTTTAACTTAACTTTTGTTTTGTGCAACGGGGCTGAGAATACTTCATTTCACGATTTGATGTATGTTACCTTATACTACAATTTGAGCAAGAGGTTGTTTTCTGTGACTTTAACCCATAACTTCAAGATTATAAAATAATAACTTTCCGAATTACTCCACGTAAAAGTTATAGGTAAATAAGTTAATATTTATAACTTTTCTAGAATATAAATACAATATATAATTATTTATGTATAACCCAATCATAGTTTGACGGATAGTTGAAAGGAACACCACTTAAGACCAAACGTCACTTTTTGTTTAATAGAAGCCTCTGTCCAAAAGATCTTTAGATCGTCTTCTGTAATAAATTTTATTCAAATTACAGTATTAATAATTAAAATTAAAACATCATTGTCTATGCTATATATTATCTTTAATTTTTTACTAATAATAGCTTTAAAAAATTAAAGTTAATATAACTAACATTGCAAGTGGTTTCTTGCAATTGACCACTAACCCCAAACCATTTTAAAAATGAAAAACAATATTGCATTTGCTTTATTCCACTAGTATATCATCCAATCAACAAGGTTATATTTGTATTATGTTTTACAACTGCATTTGCTTTATTCCACTTGTATATCATCCAATCAACAAGGTTATATTTTTATTTAAGTTTATAACTATTCATAATATTTAAAAACATAACGTCAAATGACCATATACTCTTACGTTGATTGGTGTCTAATTATTAACTTAAAGATGATATTTTGTGTAAATACAAACTATAACATTTTGTTAGGAACATATTAACCATAATGCTTAGCAAAACTTTAGTTGTTAATGTATAATAATTTAAGTATACATGTATGAGCTGCCAACAATTTTCAGGTTGTTGTAAAGAAATGGTTATAGAAGTTTTTATAACTAGACTTGTTGTCCGGATGATGGTAGCGGATAAAAGCATATGACCGGTTTGGTTAAATGAGTTTACCTATCTGAAAATATGTCAGTCAATTTGACGGTTTTACAGTGGTTCTTATGATGGTGTCAATTAACCATGAAAATAGTTGTGGAACTCATCAATGCAATCACTTCCATATCCTAATTATCAACACACTGTGACACATATTACATGATCGTGTTAGCTTTACAAGCTAATACCCTCTTAAGTGGCAAAGGAGGGGAAACATCCATGTATCTCTTTTAGGTTGCTCCACTTGTAGATGATAAATTAAGGAGATTTCCATGTATTTAAACCATTATTTCACAATACGATATTTCATTTATCGTAAAAAGCTTTATCGTGCTTGTTACTACATAAGAGCATGATAATGACAAGATTGTCATTGTTTTTATTTTCTTAATTATGTATTTGGGGTGGATAAAGCTTTATGGCAATGTAGATATGTAGATTTGTGAACCTCTAGACCCGATCTAGGGATGAACTTTAATGGTGCATGCATGCTTAGATAATAAACATAGCTCTTTGTTTGATTCTAGAGTTAAATGATAGTTACAAATTATCATATGATCGGTGATGCAGGATACATCGATGGACCAATCTCTTGGAAAAGTTGATCTTAGTCAGCAAAAATGACACGGTTTATGCAGGGAATGACCTCTAGTTGATCATTACTAATAGAACTTAGATACAACGCAGAAATATGATCGAACGATGACAACACTATATGGACGAATACACCAAGTTATGACTAGAACATCACTATATGGACCACTACACCAAGTTATGTCTAGATGAAGATCAAGCAACAGAAGAACCATGGTCAATCACCAAGTCAATCCTTGTCAAAAATATTCAAGTGCTACGAGACATACAAGACTTGTGTATTTAAAGGTGTTGGGTTTTGAGATTTAAATCCAATAGCTAATTTAGAAAGAAGTAAATTAACCGTTGAAGTACAATATATTCCTTAATTAAGGAGCAACGAATCACCATAAGAGCATCTAAATTAAAGATTATGAAAATATGTGATGATCTGAAAACCTGAAGATCGAACCAAATGATATGGATTTATTGTATATTATATATTATTACCATTATATAGTGTTTTTAGGGTTTTAGGACATGTGCCACAATTAATAGTGGTAGCATTCATCTTGTAGCATGTGTAAGTGTGTGCATCTTCATCTCTTGAGTGCTTTCCTAATGGCTTCATAAAATTTTATTTATAGAGTTCAAAATATGTGAGGGATAGGTAATGTAATCTCTGATAACCATTGATTGAAATTTATTGCTCATTATCCTTTGTTCTCGTTTTACATTACATTCTCATCTATGTGTCTTATTCACTATTGTCACGCCCTAATACTAGGAACGAGTTACACATTATGGATCAATACCAGAGTAACTGTAGAGATTATATGAAGAGACTGATGCAACCTAAACACCCAAAGTCTCTCATGCATGCATGCACACAAGTACTGAAGAAGAATGCTTCAGAAGTTTCACACAAGCAACATAAATATTCTAAATCTTCCGAAGCCAAGACCAATATCTTCCGAAGCCAAAGATGAAGTCTTCCGAAGCTCTAGAGACAAAGTCTTCTGAAGCAAACACTTGAAGACAGATTTCTTCCGAAGACTTTTAGCATACATGCTTTATCTGATGTACTTTACATAAAGTTGGACACCTTTCCGCTGCAACTCTGTAAAGTCACCAACTTTCACAAGTTGGTGGAAAGGTTCATACTTTTAGTAACTGTACATTGAGGTCTTGAGTCTGTAAACTTTTTACTTCATGTACTTTATCCTTTTTGTAATAGATTAGGATGTGAGCTATGGCATGTCATAGTCACTAGTCAAAAGACAATCTGTCTTTTGACTTTACAATTGATTTTGTTTTGTGTCTACTCAATTGTATCCAGCTGGCTTTCAAAGTATGACCGGCTGTAGGATGTAGTATATGTATCTCAAGTACTTCTAATTTTTTTTTATGCTTTGTAACACTTGTAATAGAACTTGAGAAAGCAATATACTGCAATCTTGAAAACCATCTCCTTGTGTATCTTGTTATCTGGTTCTATCTCATAATTACTTGTGTTCTTAGTATCATTACTTGAGGTTAACAGTTTCACTATCTGATTAAGTTGAGTGTTCTTAACCAACTCTTCTCTTTGTGTTGTTGTGTTGTATTTGCATACCCTTCAATGATCCTGCATTTGGTATTAGAGCTTTCCAAGCTCTTGATATAAGATCTCACCATCTTAAGATCCCTCACACACACAAATACTTAACTTATTAAATGGCAGCCATTTCCAAATCTGATATGAAAATTGGAACCATGATAAAGTCCCCACTGATTACTCTTGATGACTTTGACACCTGGTGCCAAAGAATGGAAGGTGTAGGACAGGTCAGTGTGGTCACTTACAACACAACAACACAAAAAGGAGAACAAAATAAACTTAATCAAATAGTGAACTGGATTAACCACAATAGATGATACTAAGAACACAAGTAAGTAAGTAAGTAAGAGACAGCACAAGAGAATAAGATATACAAGTATATGGTTTTCAAGATTACAGTATATTGCTTTCTCAAGTTCTTACAAGTGTTACAAAGCATAAAAAAATGTTACAAGAACCTGAGATACTTATACTACATCCTACAGTCGGTCATACTTTGAAGGCCAGCTGGATACAAATGACTAGACACAAAACAAAATCAATTGTAGAGTCAAAAGACAGATTGCCTTTTGACTAGTGACTATGACATGCCATAGCTCACATCCTTATCTATTACAAAAAGGATAAAGTACATGAAGTAGAAAGTTACAGACTCAAGACCTCAATGTACAATTACCAAAAGCATGGACCTTTTCACCAACTCATGCAAGTTTGTGACTTTACAGAGTTGCAGCGGAAAGGGGTCCAGCTTTATGGAAAAGTACATCAGATAAAGCATGTTTTTAAAAGTCTTCAGAAGAAATCTGTCTTCAAGTGTTGAGCTTTGGAAGACTTTGTCTCTGAAGCTTCGAAAGACTTCATCTTTGGCTTCGGAAGATATTGGT
>BJCM01240640.1:0-14882 GCA_018326385.1 Flaveria bidentis | reverse complement strand
AATGTTAATGAAAGAAATGATTAAGTATTATGTAACGTAAAGTGAAAGATAATGAAAAGAGGAACGAAATAATGAATGCATGCATTAATGAATGAATGAAAGTATGAAATGCTTGCAAGCAAATGAAAGGAGGTTCACAACTCATTAAGAGTTGTTAGCTCAACTGTGTGTGTATTTACAGCATGTGATTTTGGCTAACTCATAAGGGTCCATAAACACAGTAAGAGTCCAGTCTTGGTGACTATTCCAATACGTGCGGTTTCCTAATTACTGTGTGCATATACAACGTGCGATTTTGGCTGACCCATAAGAGTTCACACACACACAGGGGGAGTCAGTCCTAGTGACTACTCCATACGTGCGATATGTGTGATATGGGGTCCTTTTCGCTTAACCCTAGATGATATGGCCTTGTGCTTAAGAGGGGGGTTAAGCATATGATAGGACCTAGATAAAAGTGAAAAGATAATAAAAGTACGAAAAGTGCGATAAGTACGAAATGTGCGAAATGTGCGAAATGTACGAAACAAATGATGATGAAGATAATAACTATTACCTTGATGTACGTATGATGTGTGATCACGTGCGATAGTAAAGAAAATGTTTTAACGAATGAAAGGTAATGTAATGTTTTTATAAAACTAGAACTCACTCAGCAACGCTGACTTTTTATGTATTTTCCAGTTGACAGGTAAGGTTGCTGAGGATGGCACGGGGCGGCTACTTGGCTTATTTTGGATGGCATCCATTGTTATAATGCTATTGTGATGTAATGCAACAAGTATTTGGTAATCTGATAACGATGTATTATTTTGCAAAAGCATTTATAATGAAATGAAATGTCGTTTTAAATGTTTCCACTGAATTATTTATTTAAGATAAATGTAAATATATGTTTTATGTGCGATGATTATCCAGCTGTGAGCGTCCCGAGGACAGGGCCTTACAATTAGGTATTACTCATCTAGATAATAGTGTAATCTTTATCAATTTATAGGATTACACAACGACATGATGAAATTATACAATGAGTTAAAAAATTGTTTTCTATATCAACACTATATGTGTTTTAAAGATTATTTAAAGATTAAAATGCTCATTTTTGTGGTGTAATTTTTTAAAAAATATTGTATGTAAAATTTATGAATGTTTAAAAAAAAGTTGTACCTTGAGAATGGGGAAAATTACCATTTTTGTAATCCTATAAATTGATAAGATGACCGTATAATGAGGAAATACACATGGAAGTTAGTGCATCTACCTCCTAAATGCAGACATGTGAGTAGCAAACAAAACTTTAAAAGAAAGATGAAAATAGATGGTCTCATAGATAAGTCTAAGGATAAGTTGGTTATCCGAAGCTTTTAAGAAAATGAGGGTATAGACTATTTTGATCATACATATGCTTGGGTTGCTAGAATATACACCATTACATTATTAATAGTTCTTGAAGCTATACACAACCTTGTTAATGAGCATAAAGTCACTGTAAAACAAGCACCAAAATTGTGACAACAATAGTATGGTGATATAGGTTTGCCTAATGGTTTTCATTTAAACTAAGTGAACAAAGGTGTATGCATCAAATATGATAATTCAAGATTATATTGATAAAGCTACAAAATTCTTATCATCTAAATTTTCCATGAAGAACTTAGGAAACACTGAGGTGATTTTAGGTATTAGGATTGAAAAAGAAAATAAGGGGATTACTATTTCACAATCTCATTATATGGAGAATGTATTAAAAATATTGAGTTGTGAAATTCTTCTGTAATTAGCACTCATTTGGATCTAAAGGTAAAATTGTATCTCAACTTGAGTACGCAAAGACTATTGGTTGCTTGGTGTATGTTACCAGTAGCACTAAGTCTGATATTGCTTATGTATCGGAAAGCTAAATATGTTTACTAGCAATCTTAACACACTCATTGGAATGTTATAATGAGAGCTTTTAAGTATTAAAAGAAAACCATGGACTATGGTTAGGCATTATTGGATTTTCTTTTGTCATAGAATGTTATAATGATACAATTAAAAAACAAATATGAAAGATTATTTCTCAACAAATTGATATGTAATCTTACTTGAGTATGGTGTTATTTTATGTTTTAAAAGAAGCAAGCATGCATCACTAACTCTACAATCTTAGTTCGTGGCCCTAGCTGCAACTAATAAAGAGGTTGAGTGACTAAAAAACTTGGTGTGTAACGTTCAAATGTTGCTACATTAGCTAAGGCTTATAGCCAAGTGCATAATGATAAGGCTAGAAACATGACATAGCTTGATACTTGGGACTGATCATGCACTGTGTGATTTCATTTAAGTTCATACGCACACAACATTATCTAGATGATCATCAAACCAAAGGGTTAGCAAGGGATCTAGTGAAGAAATAAAATGTAGGGATGGGATAAAGTTCATAAAGATCACTTATGATAAGATACATTATTACCCTCCAATACAATGCTAGAAACTATTTTTAGTATGGAATTCTTATAGATGGACATTGGAATACATGCGATGTATCATCCTTAAGTATGTTTTTAGACTTGTAGTGGTTAAAGTTAACTTCTTAATAGTTCTCTTAAAAGATTGCAAGTGCATTATCAAGACTAAAAGAACTACATACATGAGTAAGTGGTTTAATCATTTCAAGAATCTTGGATTTGATTCTACTTACTCACCAGATGATAGAGACACAAAGCTTGTAAATATAAGTGTCAAGTAAGAACATATGAAAATGTTAAACTTATGTGTATGTTATCTACATATATTAAAATCAATAGAAAGGGTTCAATCCATAGAGATGCTCATATATTCAAATATTTGAAAGTTGTAATATACTAAGATGAATATTTCAATCTTCAAAGCATTTCCATTTATTTTAGTGTCACTAGTTCATTTATTAAAATCAATGAATAGTGTCACTAGTTATTTTAGTTCATCATGATTCAAATGAAACTAAAGAGAATTTATAACTTACATCGATGTAAGTTAGGAAGTATATGTTTGTCGAGACTACTTCATTATGGAACCATCGAACCTCGAGGTTACAATGGGGAAATCACTACCTTGACATGGGTTCCAAGGAGTTTGCCCCCTTGGTTGAGATTCGAGGGCAATGCCCCATGCGAGGTTCAAGAGGCAAAGTCCCAGAGGTGGTCTCACGTTCGAGTCAGCGATTGATGCCCACAATGGCAAATGATCATTAGTGAAATATGGTCGTTGGTTGTAACTAGATGTCATTACCAAGCATGCATCAAATGGAACTTGAGCAATCCATAGAATGTAAGTTATTTCACATGGAGTTCTTGCTCGAGGCTTTTTACAAGTACTTTAACTGTTCAAAAATGTTATGATAACTCACTCTTGATATAAAAAAAGGTTTTTGTCTAATTTAAGTTCATAATAATTAAAGAGGTTTTGTATAACGTTCGTTTTTTATATGAATTATTTGTCTAAAAATAATTTAATCATAAAATTTTCCAACATAACTTAAAGAGATATCAATACCCTACGAATCATGAAAACTAGAACTCCCATTCTTTGGTCGCTCTAACACATACATATTCACACCGGGAGAATTTCTTCTGTATTTATTTTTTCTTCTTTGTAATAAACATATTTTTATGACACATAATTCCACTCATATTGTGGTTGTTAAGATTTGTACCCACACTATTCATAGAGAAAACAAATATCTCACCACTCTATTTGTTATTAACATAGTATGTCATGTATAAAGCGAGTTAAATAAAAATATTAATTAATTAGTAATAATGTTTTCGAATTATAGAATGATATTTTAAAATAAGATATGATTAAAAATTTGTGTACGTAGCTGTTTTAATGAATAAACAATAATATCTTTTTTTACCTTTTATTAACAAAAAATTGTTTTTTTCAGTTGTTTTTTAAACATTTTAAAAAAACGTCAAATTTGTATAAAATCCGTATTAAACAAAATTCCGTATTTTATAACAATTTTATTTAAAAAAAAGCTTTCTAATAAAAAAAATCAGGCTTTTAATGTATTGAAAATCTATTAAATTTAGAAAGAGTATTAATAATATTATTAGGTAGCTTGGTATGCATAAATAAATGGCGAAATGGAATGAATCATTGAACGTGAATTAATAATAACATGTTTGGTTAGTGAAGGTAATTGAATAAATCATTACATAGTTAATTTTATTCCCTCAAATTTATTTCACCCACTACTTTTTTTTCTTCAATCCTTTCTTCTATCATTAGTCACTAAAATCACTCACTCACCCAGCACAACAACCACCACCGGTCACTAAGATTGTTTGTCACTGGAAACCACCACCAGGCATGACAACCACCACCACCACTACTATTTGCATTGCCCACCATCGGCCACTCTTAGCGCCACCAGAAACCACTGCCGGCCACCACCGCTGCCAGAAACCACCACCCGCCATTACCACCATAACTAATTTTACATTTCATTCCTTGTTTTTTTATCTAATAAACAACATAAGGTAATGATTCATTTATTCTTAAATGGTAACTAAACAGGACAATAGAATGTAATGATATATTTTATTATTTCATCCAATCAATTTCTTAATTCATTCAAGTGGCGTTTGGTTGGAAGGAAAAGAGTAGAATGAAATGAAATGAAAAAACTAGTATAATTTTCAAGTAAAATTATGTTTGAGTGGGTAATGAAATGTATAACCCAATTGAATGTTTTATCTCAAATTCTTTTGGTTTTGGGATTTCAAATTCCCTCTCTAGGTGGAAGGATTTTGAAATCCCACAACCAAGGGAATTTGAGATGAAACGTTCCCTTGTGTTTTACATTTTATTAACCACTCAAACATAATTTTATTTGAAAATTATACTAGTTTCTTAATTTCGTTCCTTCCAACCAAATGCCCCCTCAATTCATTCGTTTATTTCATTACTCCATACCAAACAGATGTTTAGTATTTAATATTGTTAGTAGATGGTTGATATGTTATGCTAATGTGATGCGATAAAAAATACAAAATGATTTTTAAAAAAAATACTAAAAGATAACATTTGATATAAAGTATTTTGTTTTATCGAAGATAATACTCAAAAGCCCCCAAAAAAAAAAATTCGAGAATTTGACTTTGACTTTCATCAAAGTGTAAAAGTGATCCCCTGGTCCCTTAATTTGGGCGTAAGCAAACAAATTAAATAGTTACATGTTTGACCACGTATTGAAAAATTATGACATTTAATATGATTCTCACAGCAATTAAAGTGATCTCTCACCGACAAAACTGAAAACTTATCATAATCTTATAAGATAATATATTTTTTTAAAACCTTTTAATTCTACAGTTAAATCTTTACTTTTGTTAAATCTTCACTATAAGACTTTAACACTTAACCAATTAAAGACGAACATCTTACCAACACATACTGATAATGATTAACCACAGACTCTCTGATTCAAAATAATAGCCTAAAAAGACATCATATAACATCTGAAAAACGAATTGGCTTGGCATGGTACGACCAAATTAATTACAAAAAACAATATGCATACGTGCTAAAACAACATATACGTACACCACGTGCTCAATAAGTAAAATCAAAAGATCAATACATCATCTTAAAGCATGTTCATGATCATTAAAGTGAATGTGAAGAGATCATCAAATTCAATGCATGATTTCAGGAAAAGAAAAATGATATGCCCCTCTAAACTCTAAAGCACTAGATTAAATAAGATATTAGCATACTTTTGCCTACTAATTCAACTTTGGTGAACCAGCTAATCCCAAAAGCACAAGCCAAAGTGGAAACATGAATATTTACAGCAGTTTACAAGAATCAAAATCTTATTATCTTGACTTAGGATCATATAAAGTCATTCACACACAGAATTAAAATTAGTATCATGGAATCAAATTTCTCTCCATGGACAAGGGTAATTTGGTAAAGTATATATACTGTGAATCTTGGAAGTAAGATCACATCAAACAACCAGCAACATTACCCCTCAAAAATTGACCAAACTAACCTCCAAAAGCCAACAACAGAGCATATACAACTAAAAAAGGGTTTGTTTGGGGCCATGGTCAATAAACCTATGTTTAGCATCAGGGGCAGACAAGTAAATAACAACTTTATATGGCATCAAAACACATTGTGTCAGCAATTGTTGAATCAATATGACAAGACTGCTAAGAGTTGGTACAAATTCAAAGCAAATAATAGTCCTGTAAAAACCACTTTATCTATCTTCATGATATCTGATATCTTTAGAACTTTCACTTTTCAAAGGCATTGTAACTATCAATCATGTGTTGATCATATATTGGACAAGCATAAAGTTAATATTTGGTGGTCCAAACATTATGCATTACGTGACATAAAACTAAGTCTGGAAAAGCGGAGCATGGACGGGTCAAGTTGGGTTGGGTTGGGTGATAGGTGATGATGGGTTGTGGTTGAAACGGAGCGTTTAAAAAAAATAATCATTTCAGATGAGGTCAAAATGGCTTTTGTTAAAAGTAAGTTCAGGGTGAAGGGGCCATTTTAAACACAAGTATCAAATGACAAAATGTAATAATTGTAGCAACTATATCTAATAACTACTGTAATTCTTGTTTGATATAAGCCTGTTTCTACCATCTGTTCCCTGTATCAGAATGCAAAGTTCAACAAAAACATTATTATGTCCACTCCAAGTGTTGATATAATAACATATGCATTCCTACAGAAAAAGTTATAGTCAAATGCTTGAAGATGAAAATCGAACCCGTATTGACCCGTAAGGAAAAAAACAGTTTCAAAAATTCATAGGAGTTGGATTTTGGTAATTAGCCAATCATTGAATTTACCTGACCCTAGCTGTAGAGCCTGCTTGGTCACCCAGAAGGCCAAGATAAAGAGAGAAATGTAAAAATAAAATTAAAATACTGGGATTAAGCAAAACATCAAAGTGGTGGTAAATTAATGGGGAATGATCCAATTTGTGTAACTGTAGGTGATTACATGATTAATGACTGATTTAAACACAATCATGAAGCTGTAAAACAACGTCAACAAGATTCAAGATCGGGGCACTTGAATTTGGTGGCATGCACCCACTGCAGCACAACAGAAAGTTAAGGAATTTTGTTCTTACCTCATGTAATATTAAACGCTTTCAGTTAAGCCCATATCGACCCGTATAAGAAGTTCTTACTACCCAAACTGACCCAGCAGGTCACTGTAGACGCCCATAATAGCCCAAAATTGGGTGTTTCAGTTTCTTTTGCCAGAGATTGCAAATGAATATGAAATTGAAACTCACAGGAATGTATTCTGGAACTTAAGATGCATGTGGGCTTGCAACATTTCCTTCCAGAAATAATAAAGAGTTTGTGATACTAATAATTTTATGACAATAAATTCATGGTAATATTTGCATTTTGCAATAAGCCAGCAGAAGTGATTGAAGTCATGCATATCTGTCATTTAAAGAATCACATATAATATAAGTTAAATAGTTTCTGTAATTAATAAATGTCGAAGTAAACTTAATCTCATTTGGAAAAATTAATCATGCATTGAAATGAATAAAACTCTTAAAGCTCACACGTAACTGTGTCGGGAAAAGTTATTGTTTTCCAAATATTTTTTTGCCGTGATTAATACGACTTCAAGATACAATATATAGATAAAAAAGAATTGTAGAATACACATTCATAATTATTTAAATAACTAAATAGGAATAAAAACTAATTAGCTATGTCGTGAATGGGGTGTGGGGTTGGATCCTAATGGTAAGAGGTGTTTCCCTAACTAAAAGGTTGTGGGTTCTAATTTTGCATCATGCACGAATGGAGAATTATCCTAGAAAACTTCTAGGTGTTGTTCAAAAACAACTACAGTAACAAAAAAGCAATTAAGGATAATCCATGAAATCCACTGAAAATGGGCGAGTTGGGAAGGTAGAGTAATGGGTTGAGATGGGTTTCGACTCAAAATTCGACTTCATCTCCTAAATATTATGTGACTAATCACCTGTCAAAGTTTCAACAACTTGCAAGCGAATTTCAAACACCTCAGATTAACTAGGAAAAAAAATCACTGTCTAAGAAATAAACTAGAAGATAATCACTGTCAAAGTTTTAAGAACTCCACTACAAACTTACACCACAATGCGCATAACATGTTTTTGATGCACTTTAGGATCAGTCATCCCAGAAAATATGCCATTATGAAGATTCATACTCGCATGATTAATTTTACACCAAACATGCATTGATGCTTAGGATCAAAGTTGCTCTGCTATATAAACATACACAAGTAACACAACAGCAGTACTCACAACTGTCTTGATCAAATCACACAAAACGTTATATATAAAGTTCAGATATTCCCAAACTTATTTATATGGGTCAGAATTGCTAAGGCTACTTCAAACAGAAGGAAATTAGATGCAAAGGCTATTGTGGGCAAACATGTGTTTATGGGTCAACAAATCCAGACTAAAACTTGTACCTTTTTCTACAAAAATCTGATGTCCAACATTCCAATTCACCCAGCTAGTCACCTTAAACCCCAAGTTGCTAAATTTGATCTCTAGTATGTCTTGCATATGGTCAGGCTGATTTAGGTTGCATTGATCTCAAATGGGATAAAAAAAATCTAAGCTAAAACGAGAACAGGTCCATTGTCAATCATGTTAAAAGTTGCTTTAATTCTTCTTTTTAATGCATACAACAACATAAATTGTTTTATTCAAGATTTAGATTATTAATTAACAATGTGTTTATATTATAACTGATGCATCAATTGTCTATGAAAATATATATATAATAGATAAAAATTGGTCAAAAATGTTTACAGGTTGTTGTGCCAAATATTAACCTTTTAAACCCAAATCCATTAACCAAACCTCCAAGCTTGCCACCTCAATTTTGTAACTAACAATGTTTTTTAATCGGAATTAACACATCAATAGATGTGAAAAACATTAAAATGGTTGAAGTTGCTTAAGGTCTTAAGGATCAACCAATTGGACCTAAAAAACGAAGTATTTCAATCCGACTCAAAATAATTAAATCTGATCTCTTGTACGCCATGTATAGGTAGTGGATGATAGCAATCAATCCCAAGTTTGAAAAAGGTGATAGCTAAACATCCAAGTGCTAATGGATTTCAAGTACACAAGATAACTGATCAGAAAGAAACCATGAACCACAGTAGGATGAATTAAAGTAGTTACAAAAAAGCATGAAAAAAATGATTCCAGTAAATATACTCAGAACAAATTGACAATAAAAATGCATGGAAACAGTAAATAAATTCAAACAATCAGACTCCCATGTCATGTTAAGTATGGATTCTCAAGAACTATCACTTATTGAGATGATCCTGGATGATGGATGTTTAACAGCATGAAAAATAAGCTTCTACCAACAATTTTACAAATTGAAGAGATGTGATAAAAGTTGTTAAACATAAAATTTTACCCACCAAATGGAAACAGATGTCAAGACATAATTACAGCAAAAGATTATGTCATTACAAGTGGATAAACTTGGTAAATCTCACCTGAAGACTATATATATATATATATATATATATGTGTGTGTGTGTGTGTGTGTGTGAAAATAATTAATAATTGGAGGATTCAAACATAAAAGAAAAACTTACTCATTTCACAACTCTATCATTACAAAACTTTTGTTATATCTCACATACCCCTCATAGATATTTCCAATTGCTCTATCCTTTTAGCCATATCATGTTTTCCACAGTTCTTTAACCCATCAGTTACCATATCGAAATGCCGTGACATTGGTGATAATTTAAACTCGGTCATCTCTATTAGATAGTTAGCAGCTTCAATATATCTACCTCCACGTGCGCACATCTTCAACAGCATAGTGTAAATAGGTCTATTTGGAGGATGTCCCTTCTGTTTCATATCACTAAAAAAACTAAACGCATCATCAAACATCCCATTCCTAAAAAGTGCCTTAAGTATAGGCGCATATAAACTCGGGAATGGTTTATTCCCATCTTCAATAGACCTATAAAGAATACTAAAAGCCTCATCAAGTTTACCAGTCTTTGAAGCTGCAGCGATCATGATTTTATAAGTCTCAAGATCAGGACACAACCCCAATCTACAAACATCATGGTATAAATCAATACAGAAATCAATCTCACCCGATTGACAGATAGCCTCTGCTAACGAGTTAAAAGTACTCACATCAGGTACAAATCCCTCTTTCGTCATCTTCCTTACCAACCCTTTCGCTGATTCAAGATAACCCGCGTTTAACAACCCATCAATCAAAAGATCCCTCCCACGAACCGGCGGATTAAACCCCTTTCGGCTCATTTCTTCAAGAAACATTTGGGCCTCTTTCATCTTACCAGCAGAGCACCACCCATTAACCAAAACAGAGTAAGTTCTCTTATCCGGAACCACGCCTTTACGCACCATTCTCCTAATTAAAGCATAAGCCCCCTGAAAATTCTTGACCTCACAAAGTGCAAACAGCAAAGAATTGTATATCTCAGTGGTCTGTGAGCAGTTAAAGTTCTTACATTTGTTAAAAAGCTCAACAGCTTGATCAATAAGCCCATTCTTACCATAATGCTCAATGATAAACGAAACAACAGACGACGAAATCGGAAGCTTTTGCGTTTTCATCTGATGAGCCACCTTCCACATGGTCTCCCAATGACGGGTTTTCGCTAAAATCTTAAGCAGTTCTTCAAATTCAACAGTTGTGGGTTCATATCGAGGGTGTTGTGTACGAGCCCAATTGAAGAAACGAAACGATTCGATACCTGAATTGCAGCAGCTTCGAAGAACACGATACACAAGCTCCGAATCAACAATACGCGAAATGCACATCTTATTTAGGGTTCTTTCTAAGTAAATGTCACGACGTACGATATTGGAAATGTGATGAATTGTGGCGAAATAATCATCGTTTGTTGGGGCTCTACTTCCGCCGTTGCTCAGGTGGTCCACTGCAGCGGATTTTAGGGTTCTGAATGCAGTGCGATTGGAGGAATTAGCAGTTGTTGTTTTTGAAACTATCGATCTTGCAAAAAGAATCATTTGGAATGCACAAAGTGTTTAAGTGAAACCCTACGACATCAATTCACTGAATTTTGTAATCAATATGAGTAAATAATCACTTGGGTAGCAATCTACTCGATTGTTAGTGATATCTCAAATTGAATGATTATGACAATCACTGAATGGAGATGAAAATTGGAGTAGCAATCTACTCGATTGTTAGTGATATCTCAAATTGAATGATTATGACAATCATTGAATGGAGATGAAAATTGGAGCTTCTGTGGCTTGAACAGGGTTCAGGAAGAAAAACCCCGTCATCCCCACCCAGGACGATTTGGGCCTACACGACTGGACCCGACCCACCCGTCCATGCCAAAGCAGACCAACCCCAAATAACCAAATAAAAGTTTGAGTAAATTACCAATTGTATTATTTATTAATACATAAAGTTACATTGTATATCTTTTAATTTTAATACATAAAATTACATCGTATGCTTCTTTTTAGGAACGATTTGTAGGAAAGTATTATGAATAATATACTTGATTTATTTATAAGACTTCGAAATTTAATTGTTTTTCATGATTTACTTCTCAAAGCTATATGTCAATTTATCGACTATTATGAAAATTAATTGCTTTTCATGATTTCGTAAAGTATTCAACATACATATTATTTAAAAATTCCATACATCTAAACCATTTAAACCCATATTAAACCAACATAAACCATTAGAAAATCCTTACAACCAAATTAAACCAACATAAACCAACTTAAAATCCATATATTCAAATTTTAACCAACAGAAAGCACTAGAAAATCCATATATTCAAATTTTAACCATTAGAAAATCCTTATAACACTTTGAGCAAGTCTTTGATGTCTTTTTCTTTGATAATCTTCCACCTTTTAGTGACTTCTCTAATTCAAATGATGACTTTCTTCTCATCTTTTTAGGCCTGCCAATAGGCTTATGATATGTTGGTGTGTAATACTTTTGGAATTTGAGACCTAGGTCATAATGCTCTTCCATTGATTGGGTAGGTCTTGAAATTATACACCTTTTTCCGTATCTTCAACTTATATACTAGATGTACAAAGGTCTCTGGCAAGGTAGTTACTTGTTCATATATGTCACACCCGGTTATTTTTTTTAAGTCAAAAAAAGAAGAATAAAGTGAAGAAAAAAAAGAAAAAATATTTTACCCAAGTTAAGGGGTAAAAAGTGTAAAAAGTACAAAAGTCTTCAAAAGTTGATGAATAAAGCAACATGGCCGCTCATGTTGCCTATTCACATCAACTCTCGGATATTTTTAGAAAGAGAAGAAAGGAGATCTGAAAACTCTCGGGTTTTGAAGAAGAACCAGCTAAGAATTTGAATTCAAGGTAAGAATTCATGGTTTTATGGTTTTCTTAACCGGTTATGTCCTCGGGTGTATGCTTATGTGTGCTTGTGTGTTCGGTTATGTGTGTTTTAGTGGGTTTCTAGGCGGTTGAACTCATTGCAAACGAGTTTGGAAGAAGCCATACTCAAGAGCTGCAAAGGTGAGTTCTAGAACCCCTCTTTTTACATGTTTTAACTGATTTTGGGGCTGGAAATACGTGAATGTATGTTTTTATAAAACTGGGTTTTATAGCCATACGTTTGAATGTGTGTATGATGATGTTATGGTATGATTCTGGACTGATTTGATGATATTATGATTATGTTTCTAAGGCTTAGAATGTAAGAGTTAAGATTAGAACATGAAAGATGAGATTTGGGGACTGAATCTGATGAATAGTGTGCCCTAGGCTGCTCATGTGCCCAAACAGTAGTTCATACGCCTAAGTTTAGAGAAAACTACTTAAGTGTTGGCAAATGCGGATGAAAGTCAATGCAGATGAAGGTCAATGCGGATGAACAATGACTAAGTAAGGGAAATGCGGATGAACATTGACTAAGTATGGGAAATGCGGATGAGTATTAAAGGAAATGCGGATGAACTATAACAAATGCGGATGAAGTAAAAAAATGCGGATGAACCATAACAAATGCGGATGAACTGTAACAAATGCGGATGAAGTAAAAGAAATGCGAATGCACTACAACAAGTGCGGATGAAGTAAATGAAATGTGGATGAACTAAGACAAATGAGGATGAACACTTAGAATATTTCTGACTTTTTTGAAGAAAAAGTGTAATTTAGGCTTTGACTTGGGAGGTTCCCGGGGGCTATGTAAGTTGACTATTTGAGGTCATAGATGTTATGATGGGCATGTTATGATGTATGATTGATGCTTATGCATGATGTATGTTATGTATGTATGATGCCATGTATGGTGATGTTGACTGTTTATGTTTATGTTCCTGTTATGTATGTTTATTTTCTTGTGGATTTACGTTGTATGTTAATGAATGAAATGAAAAGTATTATGTAACGTAAAGTGGAAGATAATGAAAAGAGAAACATGATGAATGAATGCATGCATTAATGAATGAACGAACGAAAGAAATGCTTGCAAGCAAATGTATGGAGGTTCACACTCAATGCGGAGTGTTAGCTCAACCGTGTACGGGTTAGCTACCCCATGAGGATGCACACTGGGGCTTAATCCGTGTGATTAAGCAAATGTATGAAGGTTAACACCCAATGAGGGGTTGTCAGCTCAACTGTGTGCGGGTTATATACCTCATGAGGATGCACACAGGGGTTCAGTCTTTGTGATTGACCAGACGTATGGGGTCTTTGTCGCTTAACCCTAGATGAATTGTTTTGTGCTCTAGAGGGGGGTTAAGCACATGACAGGACCTAGATGAAAACGAGAAGATAATAAATGTACAAATTGAACGATGATGATGATAATAATTATTATCTATGTGTACGTACGATGTGTGATCACATTCTAAAGTCTGTTATGATTTGAAAGAAAGTCATGAACGGTTTTAAACGAAAGATAATGTATGTTTTATTTCAAAACTAGAACTCACTCAGCAACGCTGACTTTTATGTGTTTCCAGTTGGCAGGTAACGTTGCTGAGGATGGCACGAGGTGGCTACTTAGCTCTTTGGATGACATCCATTTTTATAATGCTTTTGTGATGTAATGCAATACGTATTTTGTAATTTGATAATGATGTATTGTTTTGCAAAAGCTTTTATAATGAAATGAGATGTCTGTTTTAATGATTCCGCTGTAGTGTTAACTTTACTTTAATGTAAATATATGTTTTATGTGCAATGATTGACCAGCTGTAAGCGTCCCATGAATGGGACCTTACAATATACAACCTTATTCCAAATTGCAGCCACTATATGTTTGCAAGGTATCCATGTGATCTCCTATCTCCTGCATACATATGATCTCCTACTCATGTTAACTACATATTAATCACCACATGGGCCACTCACTTGATAATGCTCTTCCCCATTCCATTTTACAGTACACCATGTCGCTTCCTTTTTAATCCTTTCAAACACCCTTTGAGCAATTGCTGTTAGTAGACCTTCACACCTATCAATCACTCTTAACACACTTACAATCCTCCTCATGAGATACTCTGTAATATATTCCAATAGTGTGATATATGGCTGTTGGGGATCGACGATCTGGTTTGAACAATTAGGTTATAATACGCAGCGGAATCGTACAAAAATTAGACGAAATCTAAGCAAGAACACAAAGAATATTCAATCAAACAGTGACGGCTATAAAGAGTGAGTTTTCGGCAAAGATAATGTATTAATTTACTCGCAAGCTTCGGCGGCTACAAATTAGGTCAAACATTCCTTTTATAGAGGAATGAGACGACAGCAGATATCTCCTGATAGAGACATCTAACTGATTACACAA
>BJCM01240637.1:0-10721 GCA_018326385.1 Flaveria bidentis | reverse complement strand
AGCAGGATGGCTGCTGGTAGGTCAGGTAATGCTGAGGTTGTGGGGGTAATGAGCCTTGAGCAACCATTAAAGCGTTGCTAGCAGGAAGACTCATGGGTCTGCTTGTTTGGTGGCCCTTCTTACTCTCCATCTCTAGGTGATATCCATCGAGGATGCCATAGAGTTCAGTCATGGTAAGAATGTTCAAGTTTTTTGTTCTCTAGATAAAGACACAGTAGAATGTCCACTCGTTTGGAAGAGCACTCATGAACTTTGTAGTAAGATCTCTAAGTTCGGGAGTGATCTTCACAGACTGAAGAGAAGAGATAGATCCATGTACCTGAAGTACTGTTGGCAGAGGGTCTCTCCAGCAATGTGAGTGAAGTTCTCGAACTGCTGCTTCAGTGAGTCCTTCTTCGAGTCGTTGGAGTTTGCATACATCTAAGCAAGTGCATCAAACAATTCTTTAGCAGTCTTGCAATGTTCGAATCCCATCATAATGGAGTGCAGTCATGAGAATGGTCATAGCATTGTTATCGATGTCCATCTTCTTTCTGTCTTCATCAGAATAATCCTCAACAGCCTTTTCTATCATGGCACCGTTTCCACCAGGTGATGCCACGTTTGGCTTATACGGGCCATTGGCAATGGAGTTCCATATTTTGTTGTCTTGGTATCTGATGAATCCTTCCATTCTTCTGCTCTAAGACCTGAAATTTTCAGGAGTAATGATGGGAGCCTTTTTCATAGTTCTCATCTCTACTTCAGATTTATTAAGGGCCATTTTGAGTTAGTGAGTCAAAGGGAGGAGTGAAAAACAGGTTGATTTGGATGGTTAGATCATGCAATCACGAGCCTAAAAAGCTCTAATACTAATTTGTTGGATCAAGAAGAAGGCTGGTGCAACCAAAACCAAGTCACTTAGATAATTTTGGTACTGTATGCAAAGGCTTCCGAAGCTTAGCATGGAACTTCCGAATGTTGTAGAGTTCTTCCGAAGACAAAGTGAAAGATCAACTTCTGAAGACAGAACTCTACTTCTGAAGTCAAGAGCATGCTTCCGAAGATCAAGTCTTAGAAGAACAACCTGAAGACTACTTCCGAAGTATGATGTAAAGAAGAAGTCTTCAAGCCTTGAAAGAAGCAGCCTCTTCCGAAGCCATTTAACTTTCGAAAGACACTTCTATGAACTAGTGGACACAAGTATGGTCTCTGACACTCCGCTACAGACCTCTAATACTACATGGCTTCTTCCTGAAGAGCCATGTAGTTGACCATACTTTATTCCACTGTTCACCTTTTACGATAGTACAAGTTACCAACTTTAGTTGGTGACAAAAGGTAAGTCAGGGACATGTCTGACTACCATATCTCAGATAAGACTTTATCCGAGATACCTTAAACTATAGTCTTGTAGTATAGGCTTTAGCTATATGATCCCAGCTGGTATCAAAGTATATCCAGCTGTAGGTAGTATTGTATATAGATTCTCTTTGTAACTCATTCCACACTGCTTGTAAGAGTCTTGTATTATTGAGTTAAGAAGCAATATATAAAAGTACCTTAAAATTAATTCTTGTGTTCCTTATTACTTTCTATATTGTGATCAAGTCTTACTGATTCTATCTTTACCCGAGTGTTTTTCTAAGTGAGTTTGAGAGAAAACAAAGTGTTAAGTGACCTTAACCGATCATGCATCTTCTTCCTCCAATATTTCATCATATCATTCACCCGGAAATTTTGAGTTTATATCATCAAGTGCTTCAATATGTTTTTGGACTTCTTATTTATCAACATGTATTGTTTCTTCATCAATCTTTTAAGTTTTAGCTTTAGATGCTAATTCTTTTTCAACTTCATCAAGCTTTCTTTTTCCCTTTTTCTACTTCATATAATTTTTCAACCACTACTACTTGTGTTCCTTCTTCAACCTCCTTTTCAGAATGTAATAACATTTTGATCTTTTTCTTTAATAACATTTTGATCTTTTTCTTTCTCTTGCACACTTTCTTTCAATCTTTCTAACTCTTTATTCAGTCTTTTAATCTTTTCTTCAAGATCAACTATCAACACATCTTTTTTTCATTCTCAGCTTTTAACAAAGCATTCTCATATTCTAATCTCTTTATCATCTTATCCTGATCAACAACTTTGGCATTGAAATCATCAATTACGTCTTCATCACTATCAATTTCAGTTTAAACACAAACATCATTGGGTTGTTTCATCACTATCTCATATATAACATTCAGATCCTCTTGAGTTTGTGATGGTTCATCAGAAATCCCATTTTAAATGATAGGCTAAGATAGAATAACATTAATATAATCAAAATCAAAGGTTTGATTCTGATCCAAATTAGCTTCAACAATCTCTTCAGCCACATCATTTCCATCATATCTATTTTGATCATTCATCTCAGCTTCAATATCACCTTCATCATTTTTAGAAGTCTCATCTCTATGGTCAGATAAGGTTTCTTCACTATCCATATCTTGATTTGTTTCTTCTACATTTCTCTCCATATTACCACTTTGATTATCTCCACCACCATCATCATCTTCATCATTACCATCATCGTTGTCATCACTAGAACTATCATTATAATCTTGTTCTTCTTCATCCTCATCATTTTTATCTTCTTTTTCTACAATCCTATCTTTAATTATATATTTAATCAAATCATTTGGATCCACAAGTTCATCCACAATCAAATGAAAGTGTTGTTGATTAATATCAGCCTCATCCATAGCAACATCTCTTGTATAATCAAATAAAGGGACATTTGGAGCTCAATTAATAATTGCTAATCTCTTATAAACAATCTCAGACATGTGCTTTAGCTCAAGTCTATCACCTTGTACTCCATATACATACAGATCTGAATGCTCTTCATTAATGATCAATTGAAGAACCTGAGATACATTAGATACTTATTCCTCTTCCATTTCTCCAAGTTAATGATTCATCCATTCATGATCCATTTGGCCATATTAAACATTCTGTTTGTGGCCAATGCTACAATGGGAAATACAATGTCCACTGGAAAAGAATTCCATCCAAAACTTTTTTTGGACATGCAATGTTAGAATATAAAACAAAGTAGCTTCTAATGGTTGTACACCCTAGCTTTGAATAATTGTTTCTTTGAGATGTTATCTAGGTGACCCTTAATCATCAATACTTCTCTACACTCATCAAAAGTGTATTCAGATAAGTCTTGTGGATCATTATCACCCAATATAAGAGAAACTCTGATCTCTATCATTCTGTCATTAGTAACAAATCCGCTCAAGACTTTACTTCTATCATCATCTCCCTCAACCTCAACCGCTCTCCAAAATCTATTTCTTAGTCTTGCATATATAGTTGGGCGAGCACACATGGCATAAACATATCTTGTCCTTAGAATTTATCTAATCATCTATTCATATCCAACTTCTCTAACATCCTCAACAAAGAAATGCTACCAAGTTATGCTTGGGTTCAAACTTTAGCTCAACCATCTGTAATTCAAGAAGAAACAATTATAAGTGTGAAAGGATTACATTGGTGTAAATCTCAAACTATTTTATTAATTTTATAATCAATAACCCTTGAAAATATTCTAAGTGTTTTACACTTTTAATTCTTAAATATTTTGAATATAAATAAGCTATTATTATGAGATTTTAAAGTCATGTAACAATTTATAAATCCTTCATTACAATTTAAATAGATTTTAAATTTTTAAAATTTGATCAATTTTAAATTTTCTAAGTGTTGAGCACTTACTGTTTTAAGTTCAATCAAATTTTAGAAAGTTATAATCACTAAAGTAACTTGTTCCTTGTTTAATTTGTAAACATTCAGCTTGTTTCGATGATTAGCAAGTAATAATTCATTTGTAATCATCATTGTCAATTCATTTCTAGTGTTAATTTTTTATTATTATTGTTCACTGATGAATACATGAATTATCAAACACTTTTTATGATGAAATTTAGATTTGATTGTGTTAAAGTGATCGAAATCATGTACTTATACCAATTTCAGATTCAATTTTGACCATTCAATCACATGTTATCATCAAATTTCAAATCATTCAGAGTCTTAGGGTTCGAACGCCTGAATAAGGTTCAAACGGCTAATTGAATGTGATGTTCATGGGCTGTGATTTCTTGATATACACTCAATAAATTGTTTAGAATCACTGATTATACCGTAGTATAACAACGATCTCAGATAATCAGACTAAATAAGAGTGTATGATGATCGACGTGTGTGAGAGAATATGAACAAAGTGTTTTGTGAGTGTGAAAGTTTGAATGAAATAAAATTTTGTCAAGTGTTGAATTTATATAAATGTGAAAAACCCTTGGATGCATGAACACCGTGTAGACGCATGACCACTGTTGAGATGTATAAGGTTTAGGCGCATTGGCACTATATAAGCGTATTACCCCGGTTTAGGTGCATGAGACCTAGACGCATGAGGTAAAATTGGTCACATATTATCAAAGGACTTAGTCGCATTTGCATTGTGCAGGCGCATGCTTTAGTGCATATTTTTTCTTGGTGAATTTCTGAAACGCCCAGAAGTAAAAACGCCTAAACAGTGTAAAAATGCCCAAACAGTTGCAAAACGCTTGAACAGTTGTCAAGCCCCCCAATAGTTTGTTAAGCGTCTGGGACTTAGTTCTTGTAAAAATGCCTAAATAGTGTTAATGTGCCTAAACACTTAGGTGAATTCAAATTTATTCTAACACTCCAAACGCCCAATTCATTATCTTCATAACAACCTAATCATAACAAATTTTTCAAAACTTGATTAATTGATATGAAAACCTCCTATTAAGTGTAAATCCACCGATAATCAATCCTTAAACAACAATTCTCTTAATCAACAACAATTAATCCAATATTTTTCTTGAATTTGACTTTGAATACGAAGAATAGTTCGCACACAAATCTTATGAAAATTCAGATCTAAATGTGTGAAATCACTCAATTGCGATTCAATTCATGTTTCTAATGATGAAATACAACTGAAATCAACAATTAATTGAACAATTGCTATCAAACATAGATTCAAGTAATTCACAAAGGCTCAAAAGTCGATTTTAAGCTCCAAATTCACAGAAGTTTAATTCATATATGCAACAATTACAATGTTCAATATGAGAGAGTTTTAAACATTCTCTTAATGTCTACCTGCACAAATATACATATAATTTTATTTATACTAATCAAAAGAAACTAAGGAACATATACTTACAAAAAAGTCCATACACTATGACAAAAACAAAAACTAAAGTTAAATGCTAATCTTAAAAGCTCAAACACTACAAAAACAAAGCAAGTCATGTTTTAAAATATGCGAATTTCAATGTACAAAAACAAAGCAAGACATGTTTTGAAATATGCAAAATGCCTCACTTATTATCCCAAGCAATTAACAACATTAGGGGGCTCCTTGAAGAGCTCTACTGTTTGTATGAATTTCAATGAAATTGTAGCGAATATACATGTATCATAATCTATTTAAGCATTAATAAAACTTAACATGTAAAATAAAGATGAGAAATGGAAAGCGTAGATCATAAACTGGTAGTCGTTAGCGAAATCAAATTGATGCTGATCCAAATATATGTGGCACCTAATTTCACATACTATTAAACATATTCAACAAGATCCGAACCTAATAAGACCTTGAAATTCGTTTTACAAACAGGCAAAGTGCAAATACTTGTTTATTTAATATTAAAGGCTGAAACCATATACCTATTTCTTGAATTAGGTAGAGATGTGTATATGTTGAGGCATTACGTATGATTCATTGTAATTGCTTGAATTGTAGAAAGAAATAGTCTTGAAGTTGGATTAGTTTTCAATTTACGGGGGAACTTTAAGAGGGAACTTTCAATTTTTTTGATAAAAGTTAAAATGGAACTTTTGGAGGGAACTTTTATTTTATATGAATTTTGGTTAACCTATAATATTATGAACTTGTATATATTAATTAATAACTTGTATCTATTAATAACTTATATATCAATTAAATCTTATATAAGTTTTCATGCTTCATGTAAAATAATTTATATTTATTGAAGAGAGCATTTTAGATTTTTATTAAATAACAAAAATTTATATTTATAAACAATATTTTACATCATAGAAAATAACAGGTATAAATATGTGTTTGTCATGTTTTAAAATATTTTACATCATAGAAAATAACAATATTTTACAATATTTTACATCATATAAATATGGTATAAAATAATTTATATATATATATACACACACATATATATACACACACATATGTTGTATAAATATGTGTTTGTCGATTAAGGAACATTTAGAATTAACTAAAGTTAAGAGTTAATTACCTAAAAATGTCCATGTGGTTAGAGGCATTTCTACTTCTAATTACTACGTTTAAAAAATCACAAAGTTGATCCGAAGGTTTGATAAAACGTAATATAATTGGTCGTCAATTTTGATGGGCAGTTAACTTTTTAGTTTTTTATCTATATGATCAAAGCATCCTTGGACAAAAAATAAAACGAAAATCAAATTTATCTGTATTAAAAAACAATATAATGTATGATTGGGGCCTACCATCTCCATAATCTCATATCCTTACTTTAAAATGACAAATAAATCACCACTTCAATTACCATCACAATCATCACCCATTACCACCACCATCTCCACTGATACTTGTGTTTGATAATACCATAACCACTACAACCGCCATCTCCTCCGTCGACCATCACAATCTATCGTCACTGACGGGAAAGTCGAGGAAGACAAGAAGACAAAGGAGAGACATAGGAATAAGTTTAGTAGCCGATCATGTACAATACAATAAGGGAAAGAGCTAACATAGAACATCAAAAATTAAATATATTAACAGAGGAATAAGTTTAGTTGCCAATCATGTATCAATATTCTAGTTTTTAATTAATTTAAACATGTGATTCTACATTGTTATTATTACAGAATAAGTCTACTTCATTTATATATATTTTTATAGGTGTTTGTAGTTTAAAGCAACAAAATTTAAGACAAAGGAATCAAAATACGAAAGTTGAAGGATTGAAGATGTATATATGAAAAGAAAAATAAATAAGGACAAAAAAGAAGCATGACATATGATATGTCGGGTTTATGCGTATCATATGTTGGCGACGTACGGGTGGCATATCATGTGACAACCCTAAAATTTTGTTAATCTTTTTATAAAACTTTTATACATAAAGCTCTATATTTGACTAACTCTATATGAATTTTACATGTTTAATATATATTTATATGTGTTGAACTTATGCATGCTTTGATGCATGCATGAAATTTACGTATGCATGAATCCAAATACACAACCTTTTGATACCAAACATTAATTAATCAAAGTACCATAACCATGTAAAACAAAACTTATACCAAATGAACCAAAATACAACCCAACCAAACACCACAATGCAATACAACATCAAAAAGAATTTGACACCAAAACAAAACTAAGCAAACCTTAAACTCCTAAAACTCTACATAAGCATAACCTAAGCTCTAGTCTTGGTTCATTAGAACATTAAGAAACCAGAATTAAAGCCTTAACTCTAGTGATTAACACTAATCGGTTATGTCACACCTCACTATCGCCACCTAGCCATTAAAACACTAAGCACATTCCTTTGCATGAAACCTAAACCCCTAAGCCTAGCCTAATCATTATAATAGAACTAGGTATCATGATTTCCTTCTTTTATGGCCATCGGCCGAAGACCGCATATAAGCCACCATCGGCCACTTCAGAAACCGCACACCATCCAAACCACCATCTCAACTCCCTAACTCAATGTAAGGCCTCGTTCCGGGGACGCTTACAGCTGGCCAATCATCGCTCATAAAACGTATAATTACATTAACATGAAATAAACGTTGCAGCGAAAATATTTTAAAACAACTTTTTCATTAAAAATGCTTTTGCAAATAATATAATATTCATTACACAATTTCATTTGTTCGCATTACAATGCAAAAACATTAACAAAAGAATGCCATCCCAATGCTAAGTAGTTGCCCCCGCCATCCTCAGCAATGCTCACATGCCAATTGGAAAATACATAAAAAGTCAGTGTTGCTGAGTGAGTTCTAGTTTTACATTAAAACATACTTTTACTTTCATTAAACTGTTCATTACTTTAACATGTGATCACACATCATACGTACACATATATAATATCATTGTTATCTTCATCATTCGTTCGTTCATTTCGTACATTCGTCATTACATCTTTACTTTCATTCGGACCAATGTCATGTGCTCCACCCCACCATATGCATAAAGCCGGTACTGGGCCTAAGGTCTTTCAAAGACCCCGAACATTGTGCACGAAGCGCATTCTAGTTACCAAGGTTGAGCGGCAAGGCTCCCATACATATGGTCAATCACAAGGGTTGGACCCTAGTGTGCATCCTTCTGGGGTAATCAACCCGCACACAGTTGAGCTAACACCCTTCATTAGGTGTGAACCTCCATACATCTGCTTAGTCACTTAGTCAACGCTCATCCGCATTGACTTTCATCCACATTTCCCATACCTAGTCAATACTAATCCGCATTAACAGTTCATCCGCATTTCTTCCCATTACTCATCCGCATTTGCTTCTGCATACTTAGGTAGATTCTAACCTTAAACATATTAGCCCTAAACATTAGATTTCAGTTCCCAATCACCATCCATCATGTTCTAAGCTTAAGTCTTACATTCTAAGCCTTAGGAACACCATCATACATCATCAAGCATGAACATAGTCACACATCACATCATAAAATCAACACACACACAATCAAGCATACGGGTCCAAAACCCAGTTTAATGAAAACATACACCCAAAAATCAATTAAAACATGTAAAAGAGGGATTCAAGAACTCACCTTTGTAGTTCTTGAGTATAGCTTCTTCCAAACTCATTTGCAAATTGAATTCAATCGCCTAGAAACCCACTAAAACATACCCAAACACATACAAACACACATAAGCCAAAACCAAGGATATAACCAGTCAAGAACATCATAAAACCATGAATTCTTACCTTGAATTCAAATTCTTTCATGTTCTTCCTTCAGAACTGAGAGTTCTCTACTCTCTTCCCTTCTCTCTCTAAAATACCCGAGAATTGGTGATGTGTGTGACATATAGGCGGCCATACCACCTTTTACACCTACTTTTCAAACATTTTCTCCTTTTGGACACTTTTTACCCATAGACTTGGGTTTTATTTCTTTTCTCTCTTTTTCTTCACTTTATTCTTTCTTTCATTGTCTTTAAAATAACCGGGCGTTACAAGTCCACCCCTTTATTTAGGTTTCGTCCCTGAAACCTTGTTATTCCTTAAAGAATTATGGGTAGTGATGTCTCATCTCTTCTTCAGTCTCCCACGTAGACTCGGATCCCTTCCTATGCTTCCACTGTACACGCACAAGGGGAACCACTTTATTCCTAACCCTCTTCTCTTTTTGATCAATGATTGCCACTGGTTGCTGTTAGGATCATGTATTAAACAAAATACTAACTGATAAACATGTATACCGAATCAAATAGTGCGGAATCCTATTTGATTAGCGATCCAATTAGTGAGAACGCACGTAGAAACAATTATAGATTGAATCTAAACGTTAAGAACAATTTGGAATTGATCTAGTGCGATCTATGAACTTGGAACAGGTTCTTAGTGGTCTCTGGATGGCTAGGGTACGTCTGGATTCGAAGTGTTCTGAATTCTTTTGTTTTTCTACGAATTAAGTAGTATTTATAGGTTAGGGTTTCTCATTCGGGTGACTGAACCATTGCATGGTTTAGTCGTACGATTAAGCCATGCGGTTGATCCATTTGCATGACTGAGTGTTCAGTCATGCGACTGAGTCAATCTCATGTTACACTCGTGCGACTGATCCAGTCTCTTGGTTCAGTCGTGCGACTGAGTCATTCGCATGAAGTTGTTCATGCGTATGGTCCATTAGCATAGGCCATTTGCATGAGAACTTCATATTACTAAGTTTGAATATATTTAATTATCATTACATTACTAATATTAATTCAAACAACCACAAACCTATATAGTCAATTCAATAAGCGTTAAACTACTAATTAATGAAATAATAAACATTATAAGCACAACCACATATTGTATTTCATTAAGTATCCATTCAATTACATATGTGTAAAACAATAAAGACATATTACATTAAGCTCAGAAACTAGGTACACATGTATCTACAGTTGCTCCACATAATTGAGCCGTTTATCTACTTTGATATCCTCCAGTGGAACAATCATATCCTTATCTGCCAAGCACCTCCTTAGATGAGATACGTGGAATGTCGGGTGAATTACACTTAACTCATCTGGTAACTCCAGTCTATAGGCCAACTCTCTTACTTTAGCAATGATTCGGAAAAGGGCCTATGTACCTCGGGCTCAACTTGCCCCGCTTTTGGAACCGGATAATACCCTTCCAAGGTGAGACCTTCAACATAACCCGGCCAGCCACCTAGAACTCAATCGGTTTGCGTCGTCTATCAGCGTACGACATGTGTCTATCTTTGGCTGCCTTCATGAAGGCCTTGATCCTTTCAAGCTTCTCAGTCGTAGCCTCGATTACCTCGACGCTCCCTAGTTCTTTTTGACCAATATCACCATAACAGACGGTTGTTCTGCATTTCCTACCGTATAGCATCTCATAAGGTG
>BJCM01240621.1:0-34235 GCA_018326385.1 Flaveria bidentis | reverse complement strand
CGGAGGAGTCGCGTTGTAGAGCGCAAGATTCTGGTCATAGTTGGCCTTTTGTGCTCTATACTTCATCCTAAGCTCCTCCTCTCTCAGTTTCATAATGAAGTAATTTATATCTAACTTCGAGAGCATCCCATTCTGTCTGAGATTTGAAACGAAGGAAACTCATTTCTCTGGTAATCCATCTGCAAAGTTGGATACCTTATCCTCCATCGACGTAGTTACTCCATGAGTGTGCATCTCACTCATCAAGTGGTAGAATCTGTCGATCACGTCGTCCAGGCTTTCCTTTCCTATTGAAGAGAAGTTTTCAAACTCCTTCTTCAAAGCTTTGGCCTTAATGGCCTTGAGTGATGCATTTCCGTCATACCTCTTCTCTAACGCATCCCATAGTTTCTTTGCTTAAGTATATTCCAAGTACTGATGGAAGATATTCTTCGGAATAGACTGGGTAAGCAAAGCATAGACTTTCTTCTCAGCTTTGTTTTACAACTTTTGTGCATCAGACATGCCACTTAACGTAAGTTTGACACCGTCAGCTCCAACAGGCATGCTGTACCCCGACTCTATAGCCTCCCACAAATTTGTATCTACTCCATTTAAGTAGATTTCGAAACGTTGCTTCCATTGTGGGTAGTCATCTAACGTGATAAGCTTCTGGAGTTTATTATGAATACCCACTTTGTTCTCCAATAGCAGTAGATTCTGAATACGAGTGTCTCTACTTGCTGTGTATGCTGAAAATTGGTCCTCCATTTCACTTAACTTAACTATTAAACAAACTGTTTATGTGTTCGAATGAAGGTATGCGATTGGGCTTATTCGGGCGATTGAACTAGGCGAATGGTTCAATCGTGCGACTGAACAAATGCAGATGAGTTAGTCGGCCAAATGAACTAATGCGGTTGAACATTCCGAGTAGGGTTCTCAGCCGTACGAATGAGGGTGCGAATGAGCCCAATCATGCGTTTAGGGAATGCGAATGAACTCAGTCGTGCGATTGAGCCAATCGTGCAACTGAACCTGCTGAAGTTTGAAAATTCGTAGGTTAAACGTGTTTTGGCCGCAAAAACTCGAATTTTCACAAACCCTAATTGACGTATGCTGGAAAAACTAAACTTTATGGTCAGGAAACGTTTAAGACTCCGTTTGACACAAAAGGATTGCGTTTTTAGTGAAAAAACACAATTTTTGTATAAAAAACGATTGAATCAACACGTAATCAAGAGCCAAAGCTCTCATACCACTTGTTAGGATCGTGTACTGGATGATGTACTAACTCATTAACGTGTATACCGAACCAAATAGTGCGGAATCCTATTTGATTGGCGATGGAATCAATGAGAACTTACGTAGAAACAATTATGTATTGAATCTAACGTTAAGAATTGATTAGGAATCGATCTACTGCAATCTATGAACTTGGAGTATGATCTTAGAGTTCTCTGGACGGCTAGGGTATGTCTGGAGTCGAAGTGTGTTCAATGCTTACGTTTTTACAAGAATTAGGTGGTATTTATAGGTTAGAGTTGCTCATTCAGGCGACTGAACCATTAGCATGGTTCAGTCGTGCAATCGAGTCATACGGTTGGTCCATTCGCACAACTAAGTGTTCAGTCGTGCAACTGAGCCACTCTTATGTGACAATCATACGACAGATCCAGTCTCCTAGTTTAGTCGTGCGACTGAGTCATTCGCATGAAGTTGTTAATGTGTATGGTCCATTAGCATGGGCCATTCGAATGATAACTTCATGTTATTAAGTTTGAATGTATTAATTGTCATAACATTATTTATATTAATTCAAGCAACCACAAACCTATATAATCAAGTCAATATGCGTTAAACAACTCATTAATGAAGTATTAAACATTATAAATCACAACCAAACATTCTCATTTCATTAATTACCCAAGCATTACATAAGTGTAAGACATTCAAGACATATTACATTAAGATCCGAATCTAGGTACATATGTATCAACAGATTATCCCTTGACATTTTTGGTCTTCACAAAGTTATAAGTCCTTGTTCAAAATGGGTTGAGAACGTGATATCCCTTTGTTGATTTATTTTTACCTAAAGTATCCTTTTTTCTCTTCCCCATCCTGTCTCAAAAGCAATATGCTTGCTCATCTTTGTATCTAAGAAGTTCTTTATTGTATTTTTCTTCGTGCTTATCTCCTCTGCTATGAGTGAACATTAACTTGGTATGATGATCTCCTTTGTTGTATGATAGTACAGACCTAGAGCTCTCATCAACATGATATGATGATCTTCTCTACTATACATAAGTATAGACCTGAAGCTCTCATATGTAAGATAAATTAATTAACTCCTCTATTATACATGAGTATAGACCTTGAGCTCTCATTATTTGATATCTATAAAGACTGTGCTTTATTTGAAAAAGGATCTTTGTTGCTTTTAAAAGGAATAATCAAGCAGAGCGTGTCATTTGTTCAAAATATCAAGAGGACATGATAAGTTTCTTTGCCAAATGTCTATGGGGACTGAGTCATTCAAGTGTTCTTTAAATGAATCAAAACATGATAATAGTAGCTACGGTTCACTTGTTAAAAAGAAGAAGACATGGGCTTAAAAGGACAAGTATATTAGCAATCCTGCCGAACTATGACTCTCTGGAAAATCTCTTCAGCTTCTTGTTCTTCTCTATTATTTATTTTCTTTTATTATGTTAAAAATATATGAAGTTTAGTGAGGTCTTGTGGGGCAATTTCTTTTTTATTCCTTCATTTTGCTTTTGTTTTTGTTTTAATTATTTTCTAAATATTTTTTTTATTTTAAAAGGAAATTACAATTTTTAAAATTTTCAAGTTTTTAGATTTTCAGCGAAACTATACTTTCACCAGTAGTTTCATTGTGTGAAACTATAGAGTCACCTACTCTATCGCTCATCTCAAAGTGATTTATGGCCAAAGCATGTACTTGCGAAACTCTAGTTTCGCTGCCAACGAAACTACGTTCTATATGTCACATTTTGCGAAATTAAGAGCTCATTTTCACACAATCATTGGTTTTAGTTTCAGAGCTTATACCATGTCATTTTTGGACGATATTGAGTTTTTGAGTGTTTGACTCCTGCTTGATGGTCATTTAAGCTTTAAATGTAAGTTTTGAACCTTGGACAGTATTTTAATCTAAGTTTAAACAACTAATTAAGGACCAATTAGGTTGTGACTCTTCGGTACCTTTGTAGTTCTTACTACGAAAGTAAGGATAGTCCAGCGAAACTGAACGGAAGTTCAAAGGCTTTCAGCGAAACTGTGAAGTTATACTGTCCATACGAACTTGACAGTTTCGCCGGTCAATTCTCAGTTTCTCTTGGCCGAATTTATAGTTTTGGATTGCCGAATCTACTGCCTTGGCATGTCGAAAATACATCCTACTACTTGCTGAAACTACTTTTTCGCTTGCCGAAACTACTGTTTCGGCTAGCGAATCTATACTTTCGCCTAGTGAATTTAATTTGATTTGACATTAATTTTATTCTTTTTAATTATTATTCTTTATTATTCATTTTAATCTATCTTTCTAATGTGTTTCATTTACTTTTCGAATAAAATGGCTAATATGAAGTTTGACGAGAAGAACAACATTATGGCTATCCTGGATGATACACACCCTAAAGCCGCAGGATTTAGAGATTGTATTCATTGGCTCCAAAGGTCACCCATCACTTATCCAGTCACTCACTCTCCCACCATTATTGACCTTCAATAGAGATTTCTAGCGTACTGCCGACTATGATACTAGAGCCAATCCTCAAAGGATTGTTGCTAGGTACTAGAGGATGACATAACGATTACTGCAAAGACTATTACTTGAGTGTTGAGACTCCAAGAAGACAGTGGAGATGAGGTTGTGCTGACGGATTAGGAGGTTTTTGATGCCTTTTGGAGTATCAGATATGAGGGCCCTCATTTTAGGACAAGAAAGGAGATCAAGAAGTCTTTTTTGTCCAAGGAGTGGAGATACATTGCCCATATTTTTATTATGTGCTTAGATAACCATAAGGGTGGATCAGATGGGCTGAATCTGGGCCAAAGCCATTATCATTATTTGCAGAGGGTAGAAGGCCAATATTGCCAAACTCATCTTTGACAGCATGGCCGAGAACATTATGACCCTAAAGAAGGACAAATGGCTGTTGTATCCAAGATGTCTATAGATGATGATAGATGATCTAATTCCTAATGTACCAAGACATGGGACAATAAAGAGATTAGTTTAGATGAACACTCACATATTTGCTAACTGTTATGCAATAAGGCATGATTTTAGTGGGAAGATTACACACTTATGGGAGAATATGTACCCTCCTAAAAGATGGAATTATATTCAGAGGATGATTGAATCTGAGGATAAACAGGTTGAGGAGACGAGACTAAAACAAGCTGAATCGGTGAAGAAAACAAAGCGATATGCTAAAGAGAAAGATTATGACTTCGAAGATGATATTCATGAGAGTGCATAGGAGGTGAGGGCTGAGAAAGAGAGACGGTCAAAGAAAATGGCTGAAGAGGGGGAGACTGAGAGGAGGACTAAGCATAAGCATCAAGCATTTACTAAGCCCCAGAGAAGGGATGAGAGGGCTGGACTGGATGAAAATTTTATGTAACGCCCGGAATAAAGTCTAAGCGAGCCAAATAATAATAATGGGCTTAGATGAGATCATTTAATGAAAATAAGATGGATATGGGTTATTGACCGAGCTAACTCTTCGGGTTTGATTTTGAAGAGTTTAAGGTCCCGGGAACACCCGGTATATATAAACAGATCAGCTTCAGCAGCTCTCATTTGCAACTCAACACTCTAGTTCTAGAGAGAGAGTAGAGAGAGAAAGTAGAGAGAATTGAAGATTCAAGGCTTGGTTGATCTCGGGATTGAAGATCAGTGTTCATGGGCATCCAAACAACGAGAAAACACCAAGAATCTAGGTAAGAAACATCATTTAATCGTTGCTTTTGATGTAAACCCGGATTCTAGGGCTTGGGGTTTTTGAAAAAGGTAAAGATTTGCCCAAAACTCACGTTTTAATCTAAGAAAATGTGTAAGAAGCTTAGATATAGCTTATTGGGTGATAAACCAAGGTTTTGGATGTAAAAGATTGACGTTTTACGTCAAAACTAGGTTGGTTCGAAATTTTCAGCCCGTTCTGCGAAATTAGGGTTCATCCATCGAAACTATGTAGTCATCCAGCGAAATTATGGATCTTTCTGCGAAATTATAGTTTCGCAAGTAGATTCGCAAGGTTGGATTTCTAACGAAAGTTGGGCAAAACTGGAAGCGAAAATGCCAGCGAAATTGCTAGTGAAGATGGCAGCGAAACCGCTGGCGAAACTAGCAGCGAAACTACTGATCTCGTAGTGAAATTAGCAGCAAAATTAGGCAGAAATTAACTCCTATGAGTGTTAACTTATCTGCAGGTTGTGTAGTGCAACCCTTGCTTTGAAAGCTTGATTGAGAAGCTACTCATCGATTCCAGGTGAGTTCTAGATCCCCTATTTTAAAGGTTTTAAACTAGTTTGGGGCTGGAAATGCAAACCAAATATATGTTGTAAACGACCAAGATTTTAAGAGGTTTAAACAGGAACACCGATTATTCTATAAGGAAATGTGCTATATAAGGAAATGCATACCAGCGCGACCCCAGCTAGGAGCGTTGCCCCTTGGACCCCACTAGGGGCTGCTGCCCCTACGACCCTGCTGTCAGGGGCTGCCGCCCCCGAACCCCCGCTGTCTCGCGGAGGTTAGTTATGTTTTATGATGACATATGCTTGTGGTGCATATGTTTATCTATGTCAATGTATGATGCATGATGTTTATGAGGTTGTGTGATGATTGATGCTATGCTAATGATGATACTGATGTATGTTGATTATGTATGCTATGTATGTTATGTATGATATGCTTTCTTATGTTCCTTACTACATATTATGATATGACTTTACATGGTGTGATTATGGTAACTGACGTAAAGTATTATCTTTACGAAGTGAAAGATTTAAGATCATGAAATTGGAACATAATGAATGAACGAATGAAAAGCCTTGCAAGCAAATGAAAGGAGGTTCACAACTCATTGAGAGTTGTTAGCTCAACTGTGTGTCTACAGCGTGTGATTTTGGCTAACTCATAAGGCTAACTCTTGGGCGCATGGGCCACTGTTTTGGTGACTGCTCCAATACGTGCGATTTCCTAATTATTGTGTGTTATACAACGTGTGATTTTGGCTAACCCATAAGAGTTCACACACACAGCGGGAGTCAGTCCTAGTGACTACTCCATACGTGCGATATGGGGTCCCTTTCGCTTAATCCTAGATGAATTGCTTGGTGCTCTAGAGGGGGGTTAAGCACATGACAGGACCTAGATAGAAGTGAAAGATAATAAATGTACGAAAAGTGTCATAAGTACGAAAAGTGCGAAACTTGCGAAATGTATGAATGAACGATGATGGAAGATAATAATTATTACCTTGATGTATGTACAATGTGTGATCACGTGCGATAGTAAAGAAAATGTTTTAACGAATAGAAGATAATGTAATGTTTTTATAAAATTATAACTCACTTAGCAACGCTGACTTTTTATGCATTTTCCAGTTGGCAGGTAAATGTTGCTGAGGATGGCGTGGGGCAGCTGCTTGGCATTTTTTGGATAACATCCATTTGATAGAAATATAATGTTTTTGCATTGTAAGGCGAACAAACGATATTTTGTAATGAATGTTGTATTATTTTGCAAAAGCGATTATTTATATGAAATGAAATGGTTGTTTAGAATGATTCTGCTGCTATGTTTTAGTAAGTTAATGTAAATTATATGTTTTATGTTTGATGATTGACCAGCTGTGAGCGTCCCGGGAATGGGGCCTTACATATTATAAGGAACCTCAACTCCTCTTTAGCCAATGAGCTAAGCATGATAAAGACTAAGTTGACCAATCAACAGTTGAGAGAGAAACGAAAGGATGAGATGCTTGAAGGGATGACAAAGATGTTGGTGGATTAGTAAAATTTGATAAAGAGATTGCTAACCAAGGTCAATAAGCTGAAGGATGTAGCCAGCTTGCCCAATTAGCTAGCTCAATCTGAGTTAGATGATATGACTGATACTTTTAAATACCTATTTCTGAATGTGGGTACATCTTCTTGGGGAGGAGAGAGAACTTCTGGTGTAGGGACTAAGGAGGCTAGAGGTTCAGGTGTAAGAGATGATGATGAGACAGAAAATGAGGCAGGAAGGAATGAAAATTTTGAGAATGAGGAGGAGGTGATAGAAGCTATATTTGTAAACATAGGATTTGATATAGAGAAAGATATGGTAGGAAAGGAGGTTGTGAGAGACACAGATATGGAAGGTGCTGAAAAGAGGTTGATATATGAGGAGGAAGAAGATGAACAGTTGGTTGATTATGACTCTGAGCCGGAATATTATAAGGTCGATGAGAGACCATTGACTTATGCGGCCAAGAATGACTCAAATGAAGGAGATGTATTTTAGATTCCAAAGGAAGAATGGTTTTTGAGGGAAAAGGAGCCTAAGGAGATAATTCCCCTATTCCAGAATATGCAAGGGTTGAGCAAGGAGGAAGCTGATAAGAAGATCATTAGCTGGAAATATAACCCCAACCATAAAATGTTCGTGATTAAGAGGAGACTGGGAGGGATTACTTGCACAAAAGGAAGACATTTAAGACCTTGCCTAAGTGGGATTTATGTAGGTTAGTTGTGCTCCCATTGATTGTGTTAGGACCGTTTACGTATAGAGTACTAACTGATTCAACGCCTATACCAACTCAAATAGTGCGGAATCCTATTTGATTGGCGATACAATCAGGGAGAACACAAATCAGATCAATCTAAGAATTAATGAAACGTTAAGAATGATTAGATAACGATCAACTGTGATCTATGAACTTGGAAAAGGTTTTCTTTAGTCTCTGGACGCCTAGGGTACGATTATGTGGTTAGGTATTCGAATTGTCACGTTTTTCCATGAATTAGGTGGTATTTATAGGTTAGGGTCTTCCAATCATACGACTAAACCATTAGCATGGTTCAGTCGTGCAACTGAATCATGCAATTGATCCATCCGCATGACGGAAGTTCCAGTCGTGCGACTGAGTCAATCTTATGTCTTAATCGGGCAACTGATTCAATCTCCTGGTTCAGTCGTGCGACTGTTCCATTCGCATGAAGTATTCTTGTGTATGGTCCATTAGCATGGTCCATTCACATGAGAACTTCACACTATTAAGTTTGAACATGTTTCTCAATCATTATTGACTTATAATTATGTATAACAACCATGTAAGGCCCCGTTCCTAGGCACCTCACGGTTGGTCATTCGTTGTACTTAAAACTTTATAAAACGTACATTTATTTTGTAGAGAAATTTAAAACTTTCATTAATAACTAAAAACAAGTCATTTCATTCAATTACAACATTTGTTTTCATCCAAAATACAAAGACAAGTCAAAATACGGATGCCAGCCTCAAAATGCTCCCAGTAGCTTATACATCCATGCCTGCAACTCCTCAGCATCGACAAATACCTGCCAACTATCATGCATACAAAAGTTAGCGACACTGAGTGAGGTCTAGTTTTTATAATAAAATACTTTACTTTGTTAAAACCGTCCTTTACTTTATTTCAAAAGTATATTATACTTTACAATCATTCGTGTTCAAACATCATACGTACATACAAATAACATCATTATTATCTTCGTCACTACGTTTGTTAACTTCGTTCATTCTATGTATTACATTATCATTCACTTCTCTTTCTAGATCCGGTCAGACTTTACCCTATTCGTGACACTCAGCCACAATTACTGAGGTCGAATGACAAGGATCCCGTTCAGTACTTTATTATGATAATTTATTTACGTTCATTCATACATTATCTTTCGTTCATTACTCTTTATTACTCGAATCTTGTCTCATGCAATATCCCCGACTCATGCTCGAAAGCTGATGCTGCACCGGGATACGCGACAAAGATCCCATTCGAGTCAATCACAGGGATTGAACTCTATCCGAGTCTGTTGCGACACAGAGTCGCTCACCTCATTATCTCGTCTCATGCAATACTCCCGACTCATGTTTGAAGACTGATACTGTGCCGGAGTACACGACACGGATCTCATCATACGTCACTTTTACCATATGCAATACCCCCGACTCATGTCCAAAGACTGATACTGTGCCGGGATCTGACAAACAAACCCCCGACTCATGTCCGAAGACTGATATAGTACCGGGGTACGCGATCTGCATCCTGTCTCATGCAATACCCCCGACTCATGTCCAGACTGATACTGTGCCAGGGTTTGACAAACAAACCCCCGACTCATGTCCGAAGACTGACACAGTACTGGGGTACGCGACAAGGACCTCTTTCGAGTCTGTTGCGACACAGAGTCGCTCACCTCATACATATGCTTGGCCTTATGCCACACCCCCGAACTTATATGTAACTCAGGTAACAACACCCCCACCGAAGTGGGTAACAACACCCCCACCAAAGTGGGTAACAACACTGAAGGTCAGTCACAAAGACTGGAACCCTTGCGTGCACACATTAGGCATCTAGAGACGTGCACCTCAGTACATATTGCTTGCAAACCTTTCTATACTTTCCCTTTAATTAATGCATGCATTCTGTCATTATGTTCCTCTTTTCATTATCTTCCACTTTACGTTACATAATACTTTCATTACATTCATTAACATTGAACGCAACGCCAAGGGAAGACATACATACATAATAGGGAATATATACATAATCATAAACATACACCATCACCATACAGGCAACATCATACATGCATAACACACATCAAACATAGGCCATCACATCATAAACATAGGCCATCACATAAATAGCACATGGGCACTATTTAGGCGCATGGTCAACTCTTGGGCGCATGGGCCACTGTTTAGGTGCATGACCCACTCTTGGGTGCATGGCCAACACTTAGGCGTCTGGCCTCTCATGTTGGGCGCATGGGCCACTATTTAGGCGCATGACCCACTGTTTGGGCACAGGACCCACTCATGGGCGCATGAACCACTGTAAAACATTCTGAAATATTTTCTCTGTTATCAAATTCACCCGATTGCCATCCTAATCATACTCAAGCATAGATCTTACATACTAAGGGCACCTATGCATGCCAAACATCATCTATAACCCATAATCAACACTATAACATACATACATAGATACATACATCACTTCGAACATAAGGCTATAAACCCACGGTTTCTTTAAAAATGTTTACTTAGTATGCATAATAGCCCCAAATCAGTTGAAAATCAGTAAAAGAGGGGTTCTAGAAACTCACCTTGAAGCAGCCTTTGAGCAACACTCTTCCGGTTCGAGACCCACCTTCAACTCGGCCCTTTGAATCCTGAAAACAAACACAAACAACCAGAACATCGGTCAAGAACTCAATATTCAGCTGAAACCGAGCTCATAGAAGAGAAGACATGCCTTTTACACCTTCTTCTTCCTCTTTCTCTCTCTAGAACCGGGCTCTCTCACTCTTCTTCTTTTCAACCGTGAAGAAGAAGATGAAGAAGAAAGAATGGGCAACCATGCCCTTTAAATCCTTAAAATAATAATGTTTGTACTTTGTACATTTTCCCCCTCCACTTGTGCACAATTTCTATTCTTTCTATTTACTTTTCTTTTCCTTTCGTTTAAATTGAAATTCAGGGTGTTATAAACCACAAACCTATCATTTAGTTCACTATAAGTTATCACACTATAAACAATGAAATATTAAACATTATAAACATCAACCACACTTTGTATTTCATTCAAATCCATTCAATTACATAAATGTAAGACATGATAGATATATTACATTAAGCTCCTAAACTAGGTACATATCTATCAACAAAATCCCAATTGGACCTAGTTTACATCATTGTCTAACATTCTTCATTAGCTCTTCAAATTTCTTATACTTGTCCTCTCTTGTAACTCCGGCATGTATCTCGATTGCAAAACAAAGTCTTATCACGTTCTGAAACTGGAGGGCTTGTACGATATCCTACGAGTCATAGAATAACAGCTACTTGTATAAGGTATAGACATCGTTTGCACACAAGTTGGTCAGCCACATAGGGTCAAACACACGGATAGTATCCATTTGGCTCTCTTTTTGTAAGACTATAACTGCTTCACCTGTTCTCCAATCGTAATACCACCACTTGAAGTGTGGAGTGAAGTCCTGTGGCATTTCCCTTAGAGGGATTTTGGACATTGTACGCGGAGGACTCTACTTCAGCACTACCTTAGGCTTTCCAGTAATGAGATCAAATTCAGACCTTCTGATGTACCTCTTCGGTTGTTGAGGTCTGAAGTTTACCCACCTGGTGTGGTATTCTTTCCTTAGTGCAGCCTCAAACCAGCCTGACATTTTTCTCGGATCAGCATACAACAACTTTAGGCGCGCCAGTTGGTTGAGCTCAAAACTAGGGAGAGTCTTTAGATCGTTTGGGAATCTAAAGTACTCCATGCCCTTTTCTCTCTTAACTGCATACATATTCAGATCCTCAAAATATGCCCATGCAATGATCTTGCCTGACACCTTTAGGTGTTTCTTGACTATGTATAGCTTGGTGTAGGCATTTGGCTTTTGTGAAGTGCGCAAGGCTCGGATCTTAGCAAAACAGGCTGCCAATTCAGCCTCTTTCTCCATCTAATCCAGCTTGTCAAATGTATCACTGCCGAGAGTATCACCCAAGTTAGGGACTACATTTCCCTCTCGGTCAGTGTACTCTAGATAGTGGTTAGTAGTGACATCTTCAATCTCTATTTCATCGACATCATTGAGCTTATCATCACTTGTCACTTCAAAAGGAGGAGCATACTTGACAATCTCGTCCGGGTTTAGCCTGAACATCTCAGCAAGTTGCTCGTCAATCAGGTCATGAATGATTTCTCCTTCTTCGGGAGTATAACTCACAGACCGTCTGACAATCCCTTGCAAATCAAGAATCATCGTGAGTTGAGACTTGATTTGCTGAAGGGGAGCAACATTGTATTCATCTTGCTGAGATATTTGATCTGCTTTATTTAACATGTAACACATTAATTGTTAGTAATTAATCAAGACATTCAAACATTTGAAAAGAATATATAAACATTAATTACATAATATTAATACAAGATTCAAGTACAAAGTTTTCACAAATACATAAAGTTCTAATCATTAAATTTGTCTTGAATAGCTGCCCTCTCAGCTGGAGGAGTTGAGGATGATGCTCCTTGGTCTTGATTTCTCTTTGTCCCTCTCTCTTGACCTTGAGTTGAGGCAGATGCAGCTGCATCTCCTTCTTCATCATTATCATCATTATGCTTTCCCATTGGCTTTTCATCTTCACTCGTCTCATCGTCATCACTATCATCATCATCTTCATCATCATCACCCTCTCTTATCTTCAATGGTTCATCTTTCGATCCCTTTAGTTTGAGCATGATAGTCTTGTTAGAGGCCTCCAACTCCTCTATTCTCTTCACTATTTGGTCATTTCGCTCTTGGAGATGAGCAATTTGCTAAGCTTGCTGTGAAATCTGCTGAGCTTGGGTAGCATTTAGCTCCATAAGCTGACTTAATTGCCTAGCTTTCTCTTCATCATCATCTAACAGCTTTAGCACCATACGGTTAAGTGTTTCCAGCTGTTCATCTACCCCAATAAAGGGTAGAGACGGTCCTGTGGTGAATGTGGTGTGGGATGAGGGACCGGCTTGGTGGCTGGTGGTGGTAGTGGTGGCTGTGGTGAATATGGGTGGTGGTATATGAGTGGGTGGTGAAGGGTAGGCTATAGTGGTGGTGGATGGGAGTGTGGTAGTGATAGGTGGTGTGGTAGTGGTGGTGGTAGCAGTGGTGGATATGGGGGATGTGGTGGTGGCTGTGGGAGTAGTGGTGGTGGTTGTGGCAGTAGTATAGGTCAATGTAAATCTTTACCTCTTCCCCTTTTTTCCATAGGGGTGAGCCATTCTCTTCCTCCTCGAGCCCTTAGACACAGTGGCTCCCCCTTGGCTGCTGGGCAGGTTCGGGGTATAAGATGGATCTGTATCAGCAACAGCAACATCCCCGGACTCCCGTGGCATCCACCAACCGCCCTAAGACCTCTCTCCATGGCTACGACCCGACTCCCCAATCTTCGCACCAGAGGCTCTTCATCAGACTCCTCCTCCTCCTCCATCTGGAAATCAGGGTGAATGGGAGCAGACTCGGGTCAACCTTGACCATCACCTCCGTGATCAACATCGTGGTCATCACCGTGGGAGTCATCGAAGGTTAGAGCAATCTGCTCAACATCCGAGTCATTATCGTTGTGGCGCCACTTTCTCCTAGCTGGCGCCATGTAGTCATCCCGGGCCAGATGCCCAAACAACCTCCTTACCGGGGGCTTCACTTGCTTTCCCCGGTAGACCTTCATCCTCACGAGGGTGGTGTCATCCATGACCTCAAGAGAGATTGCATCATGACTCTCCTTAGAAAGCGAAGGAAGCTTCTCGTCAATGATCATCTGAAAGAATCGGGGGTACATGCAGAAGCCTTCCTTGCCTTTGGCCTCTAAGTTCTTGATCAGGTAGGAGAAAATCATGCAGGAAAAACTGAACGGGTGGTTCAGTACCAGTGCAACATAAGCATTCTGGATTTGGTCAGAGAGGTCGTCAAATCCTCCACGCCTGGAGGCTATGCACTTCAGGATCACATGTGCTAGATACTTAAATTGAGGGCACATGTTACTCTTGTTTAGCACCCTGACATTTAAGTCGTCGGCGTACTTGATCCTTATGAAGCATCCCCGGACAATCAGGGGATGTAGCTTAGTTGGGTGGTTTCTGTCCTCACCCATGCCTAGGACCCGTCTCAAATCCTCCTCAGTAACCACTATCTCATGACCCAAGATAGAGCTCCGGATACAATAGGGCGCAGCTGATCTGTCTACCCTAGCACTCTCCTAGAAACACTGCTGGATGGACCTATAAGGTGTGCATTGAGTCGAGATAGCCTTGAAGATCCATGATCGGCGTAGAAATACTATAATCCCTGAGAACTCAGCAGCGTTCCGGGATGTAGGATCAAGGTGGGCACATATGTTGTGCTTGGTGTTTATAGTCCACCTTTTTGCCATGTTTTTGTAACATAAGACACATAAATGTTAGATTAATTCATAACAGAAACAATTGTTTCTTAAACTATTTTGAAGTCATTTTGGTTCAATTGTGCGATTGAAACATGCGACTAATTTCAGTCGGTTGACTGAGTATGCGACTGACTTCAATCGGGCGACTGAGCGTGCGACTGAGTTCATTCGGGCGACTGAGCATGCAGCTGAGTTCAATCGTGCGGATGAGTTCAATCGTGCGACTGAGCATGCGGCTGAGTTCAATCATGCGATTATGCTCATATGCCTCGTTCATTTGGCCAATTGAGTCATTTGCCCAGTTCAATCGTGCGATTGAAATTCATTCGGAGAGACCAGTCACATACCTCTCTGTTCGACACTTTAATCCAGAATCTAGGTCAAAACTGGAAGTTAAATGTTGCATTTAGACTCTTTAGACTCGCAGGAGCCCTAATTGTCGCATTATGTCTTTCATTTTAACCATTTTCACGTTTATATGGTCTGTTTGTTGGTTATAATTTATTTCTAGATTCTAAACAATTTGGTTCGGTTAGGGTTTGTTTTCATCGCGCATTTTGTGCCATTTGGGTCGTTAATTACCTGCAGATGATGTAACAACTCGTCAGTAATACAATGGTGAAAAGAAATCGATTTAATCAAATTTTGGTAGAGTGTCGCTACTTTCGGGCGATTTTACGGCGAATGAGGGGTGATGAAAATATGCGACCGACTTTAGCCCTATTTGTACTGATTCTACTTTCATTCGGGTGACTGGATCCATTCGCACTTTTCATTCGTGCGATTGGAGCTTAGTCGTGCGATTGGCTCAGTCGGTCACCTTTAGTCGTGCGACTTGGTTTCAGTCATACCACTAGGTTTCAGTCGTGCGACTGACTCATTCGGCCACCTCCATTCGTGCGATTGGTTCATTCTTGTGATCCAATCCTGTGAATGGTTCATACTCATGCCCCATTCATGCGACTGGTCCATACTTATGGTCTAGTCATGCGACTGGTTCATACTTATGGTCCAGTCGTGCGACTGGTCCATACTTATAGTCCAGTCGTGCGAATGACTCTGACTTGTTAATTTGACATTATGCACTTTAAAACACTTATCTTTTTAACAATAAATAACACAAATTTTAGCGATGATCATCTCAAACATGATCCTTTTAATTTGAAAACACTGTTGATCACCTCAGACGTGATCCTTTTACTTAAAATGAATTTGTCATCTTAGACATGACTCATTTTTATTTTTGAATGTTTTGGGTACCTTAGACGTGACTCTTTAGAGTGAGTGATTCACACATGAAGTCTTGATGCCTTGTCCGACATTTACCTACTATGTGACTGAAATAAAAATAATAAAGCAACTAGAAAATTTAACAAACAAAATCAAGATATATTTTTGTTTAGAGCTTGGATATTAAATCTATTAGAGTAATTCTAATTGATTTTACTTCATGGACAACTCAGCTTTAATTCCAGTTAATCATTCCGTTACGATTCATTTTGGAATCATACACGTATATCAGACTCTCTTGGGACATTTTAATAAAAAATTTTTTTGCTTGATCCTTGTTTTCACTGATAGACAACAAAAGTTTTAGGAAATCATACTAGAGCTACAAGATGCACAGAATGATTTTGACATTCAAGAGTTGCAGCTCACTATTATTGTCAGTATACTTGTCCTCTTAAATCCATACATAGATTTTTGACACTCATTGGTGATGATTTAAGGTTTAATTATTTCAACAAGCATTTGTGGATCCCACGCTTATTTGGTAATCAACGTTCCTCAGGAGATTTTTGAGCGGTCTACAGGTATATTACAAGAAGAAACTATTCAAAGAGCTTTCAAATAGATGCTAAGCGTTAGGTCAGTGCCACCTCACAGCTGAGAGGAGCAAACAACAATGAATTCTAGAATATTTAAGTTATGCTTATCCACAGCAGAGAGACATATAACCTATCTTCTTGTTTGAGCAATTATTTTCTTTTTGCACAGATCGCACCAATAACATAGATTATTAGCTTGATTGATTTTTGCATTTTTCATGTTCTTTGCTCATTTTTATGGTCATCCGCACACATTTGTGACATTTATTTTGCTCGTCACCCCTTATTGGAACTTCGTTAATTGTGTTAACTAGGAATATGACGAGAACCCACAACTTGTTGAACAACTTAGTTTGAGCTTGAAATCACAAATGAGTTCTACTTATCTATTGTGTTGAATCTACAGACACATCATCTAATGCGCTAACAACCTCTAGGTCTACTTTCTCTATGTTACCATAATAGCGTACTAGTTTAACTATCATCTTTCCTTTTATTTTGCTTTCACTAGTTAGACTTAACTTTAAATTTTGCATCATGAGTAGTTAAACCTTTTAAAGTCCCAAATTAATTTGTTCCTTGTGTACTATCATTTTCCAAATTCGTTGAATCAGTATCACAGATTTAATTTCTTTCATTTTAGCATAGCTGTCCTCCTCCCTTGTTTTTTCAAGTAATTTAATCTAACCTATTCTCCCCCTAAAATTCTAAAACCAAAAATGTTTTTGCGTTTATAATTTTAATGGCAAAGAAATAAAATTAAATTAAATTAAAAAAATAAAAAAAATAACTCTACTCATCGGACTATGTACTGTCATCTTCTGGAATCACTTCACTTTTCTTTTTCACTCTATTGACCTCTAACAGACATAAAAATCTTGATTTATCAAAAGCTTTTGTGTAGAGGTCAGCGTGTTAAAAGTCTATATTAATATTAACAACATCGATTAAATTCTTTTCAAAACAATCACGCATAAAGTGATATTTAATTCCGATGTGTTTGGTCTTAGGATGTTGGACAGGATTTTTAGTTACGGCTATAGCAACAAAATTATCAACAAATATGGGAGTGTTAGAGAATTTCAAACCGTAGTCCCGCATTTGTTGTTGAATCCAGATGATTTGTGAACAGCAGCTTGCAGTAGCAACGTATTCAGCTTTACAAGTTGAGAGAGCAACCGATGTCTGCTTCTTACACTGCCACGTGACTAATCTTCTACCAAAGAATTGACATCCTGTTGTAGTTCACTTGTAGTTCATTTTGCAGCCGCCATAATCCGAATCGCTATACGTTGTAAGCTCAAAGTTATCATCATGAGGATACCACAACCCAAGTGTTGGTGTACCCTTCACATAACGAAATATCCTTTTGACTCCTATGAGATGGTTGACTTTCGGTTTAGCCTGATATTTGGAGAAGAGACACGTCGCGTACATGATATCAGGTCGTGAGGCACTGAGGTACATGAGGGATCCAATAACTCCTCGGTACATGGTAGCATCCACTAGATAACCATTTTTGCCGAGTGCCACATCGTGGTTTGTAGCCAGTGGAGTCCCAGCTGCTAAAGTATTATCCATATCGAACCGACTGAGAATATCGCCTACATACTTGGTCTAATGTAGAAATATCCCCTTTGGTGTCTGATCCACCTATAACCCAAGAAAGAACTTCATCACTCCTATGGCACTCATCTCAAATGATTACTACTTCAAATTCTTTACATAATGCTTCATTTTTGGAACCGAAGATTATGTCATCAACATAGATTTGAACTAGCAGTAAGTCACCTTCCTTTTCTTTGATGAACAGTGTACAATCAATCACTCCACTGCGAAATCCGTGTTTCACAAGATGAGTCGAGAGCTTTCCATACCATGCTCTTAGGGCTTGGTGGAGCCTATAGAGAGCCTTATCCAGCTTCTAAACTCTGTCCTGATGATATGGATCCTCAAATCCTTCGGGTTAACTGACATACACTGTCTCCTGGATTTTACCATGAAGGAATGCACTCTTTACATCTAGTTGATAGACTTTAATCTTCATGTAAGATGCATAGGCTAGGAAGATACGGATTGCTTCTATTCTCGACACAAGTGCAAACACTTCATTGTAATCAATACCCTCGACTTGTCGAAATCCTTGAACTACAATTCAAGCTTTGTTTCTTATTATGACCTCTTGGTCATTTTTCTTGTATTTCAATACCCATTTGGTACCAATGACGTTAGCACCTTTAGGTCTATCCATCAGTGTCCATACTCCTAACTTCTTGAATTGAAAAAGTTCTTCTTGCATGGCACTCACCCATACCTCGTTGTTTTGGGCTTCACTAACATATTTTGGCTCAAATTGAGACACAAAACATCAATACGCACCATCATGAAGATATCCCTTTTCCATCACTAAGGCATAATCGGCTGAGTATAGCTAATTTATTGTCTATTCTCCTGATTGAACATCTCCAATGACATTATCCAAAGGATGATAAACATTTAGTCGTGATCCGGGAGTGGTGGGAACAACTACCTCATTATCCAGATTGTGAACACCGGGTTCAGTATCTAAGGCAGTGGGAGTGTGAGGTTCTGAAGTGTCAAAGGCATCAACATCTGATGCTTGTTTACTTGCAGTAGTAGGAACCTGTTCCTCCTGATCCACCTGATCATTTGCCACGTCTTCGTCATCAGAGGAGGAGTCACTTACCTCAAGTGCTCCCCCTGAGGAACTAGAAGGCTCACATTGTGATGCTGAGGTCGTCGGGTCCAGTGATGGTGTATTTAACACATTGTACATCATTTTGGTCAATAACTCATCCTTAGGAGGGGAGAGAGGGATGTTGAAGGACTTAAAGAATCCATCATAGTCGAAAAAGAATGAGGGTCCTTTTCCAGCAAGGGGGTGGTGTATCTCTATACGTCAACGTTGCACCACACTTCTACTTGACCCGTTGAGTTGTTATAAACTCTCTTATTCAGTATGTTGTAGCCTAAGAAAATTCCTTCTTCAGCCTTCGCGTTGAACTTCCCTAACTGAGTTTTCTTCAGCAGTGTACATGGTGCACCAAATGGTTCTAGGTACTCCAGATTTGGTTTACATCGTTGGAGCAACTCATAGCATGTTTTACCATGACGTTTGACCACTAAGACTCGATTGAGGGTGTAACATGCGTTAGCTACTACCTCGTTCAAAAATTGGATAGGCAGTGTCGGGTCTGCGACCATCTTCCAGGTTGTCTCCATCAAGCTTTGATTCTTTCTCTCAGCAACCCTGATCATTTGAAGAATGTAGGCTCCAATGTAGTTACCTTAAGCTTGTAGAGTAACTCCAATGTAGTTACCAGCTCTTTGAATGATTCAAATGTTTCTAATTTGGATTTTAGAAACATCACCCAAGAGAATCTTGAGTAATCATCCGTAACTACATAGCAGTACAAATCTCTGGCAATGCTCTTTGTACTAATTGGGCCAAATAGATCCATGTGAAGAAGCTCAAGACGCAGGTCAATTGAGTGAACTTTCTTTGCCTTATGAGACTTCTTTGTCTGTTTCCCTTTCTTGCATGCGACACCAAAATCTGGTAATTGGAAGTTCTTAACATTTACTCCATGCACTAGGTCATTCTAGATCAAGTGATTCATCTTTCATGGATTAATGTGTCCCATTCTCCTATTCAAGGAGATGGAGTCTTTCTCTGTTTCCTTTGACAAGAAGCATTGTACATCATGATCGGTTGTGGAGGCCTTTGATAGGTCCAAGACATACAAATTGTTATATCTTGAAGCTAACATTAAAACTTGGTCCTCGGGGATGACATAGTCCTTTTTCAGAACATAGCACTTCTTGTTGTCAAATACAACCTTGAATTCTTAGTCACATATCTGTGAGACAGAAAGTAAATTATTTTGAATTTGTTGAACATAGTTTACCATATAAATTTCACTTTCTGGTTTCCTACTTCCCCTTGTGTAGTGATATAACCTCCTTTATTTCTAGCAAATGAAATGTGTCCTCCTTTAATTTGTTTGACATTTGACAAGAGAGATAGGTTTCCAGTCATGTGCCTTGATGCCCCGTTATCAACAATCAAGGTATTTGTAGAAGCACTATAGCGGACACCCTGCACATTTAAAGGAAATGATTAGTTGAGATTAGGGACCCAAGCCTTCACTGGCTTGGGTGACCATGAGGAATCACACATCATAAATTCTACCCACTGTCCATTTGAGGGTGAGGGTAGATCATTCTTCTTCTTGGTCTCATTATCGGACACTAGACTTGATTTTTCTTTCCATAGGCCAGTTTTGTGTAAGGCCTGTTTGTGATAAACAAACGACTTGCTTACGGTTTGAACTTTATGTTCATTAATTCTCTTTGGTGGAGTGATAGAACTCCTTTTAGAAGAACTTGGTTTAGTATCATGACGTTCAATTTTCATTCTTGGTGTCTGATAATAAGGACAGTTAGAAGCAATATGTCCATACATTCTATAATTGTAGCATGATCTACTTTTGACATGTTGGTGGAACTATTTTTGTGGGGAAGTGTATTACACAGGTGTGACTTTAGTCTATTTGGGTCTTGGCACTTCTTGTTTAGATGTTTTAGCTTCTTTAACAAAATTCAATGTTTGAACATTTTTAACATCTTTACCCTTTTGTTTATTTGGACTAAGACATGGTCCACGTGGTTGGTTAACTTGTTTGGTCTTTTTGGGTTCAAAATTATACATGTTAGAACCTGAATTTACCATAACCTTTTCAAATTGTTCATCCAAATTAACAATAGGCATCTTACCTGTAGATTTTAAAGTGGTCTCCTTCTGTTTAGAGACAGATTCCACCGATTTACTCGTGGAATCCGGATCACTAACTAGAGGTGTGGACACCACATGATCCTTGATTGGATTTTAATTTATTGGTCTACATTTAGCATTCATCAAGCTCTCATGTGGTGGTGGAATCACTTTGTAACCCAAACCCTCCTTGTTGTTACGTTCTTTCACTAAGTGTTGGACTATGTGAGAAGAACTGGTCCAACTATGCAGTATTTGTTTTAAAGAATTTACTTCGACTTCCAAAAATGCTTTTTCTTTCTTAGTTTCTTCTAGGGAGTTTAAATAGAACTTTATGTCATTAGTTTGGTTAAAAGCAACAACTTCGTTTTCCCTTAGTTGTTTATTTAACAGTTCTATTTTCTCTTTATAATAGTGCTCATTTTGTTTTAAAATCCGATTTGCTTCTATGCACAGTTGTAAGTCATTTACTAAGCTATCATTGTGATCTAATAACCTACAAAATTTTGAGTCTATGCTTTCTCTAAATTTATTACATTCATTACAAGCATGACTATCAAAAAGTTGGTCTTTGGTACTTACCCGAGAAGATTCGGTTGAATCAGCCATCATAGCAGAGTTTGGCTATTCGGGTGCTGGTAATTCTGAACATGTTGTTCTGAGACCTTCTTCATTCAGGCGATTGATCACATTAGCAGTTTTTTCATTATTAGACGTCACTAGTTCCACTGCGATTTCACATTCGCTTGTAGAGTCGTCATCCAAACCCTCAACACAAGCAATGTTGGATTCTCCTGGAGATACAAATTGAAAAGTCCAATCTTGCCCTTCGTCGTCTTGTGCAGTCAAGGCTTTAGGATCCTTGCTTGATGATGTAGCCCCATTGGTGGGTTTGTCTTGAAGATTGAAGGTGGAGAATGGATTACCATTACCTGTTTTCTTGGGCTTCACACATTCACGCTTTAAATGTCCCTTCTATCCACAGTTAAAACTGGTAACTTTGGTTTTATCGAAACCAATAGTAGTATCTTTGGTGGCTATCAAGTTCTGTCCTGTCTTTTTCACAAACTTCTTTGCCCTCCGGACAACACTAGACAATGCCCACATGATATCCATTCTTTCGAGTTCAGTTTCATCTACCTGCTCGTAGTCTTCTTCGGCGAGATGGTACTTTCCAATCTTCCCTGCAACCAGGCCATCATAGGAGTGAACTACAACTGCTAGAAGATCCATATGCTCCTTTGCCACCTCTACAATAATATTACCAAGATTCTCGGTCTTCAACTTCGTAGTATTTGCTTCAGGTGCTATAAATTGGGTGCAAGATGACCCTGACGTGTCAGATCCTGACGTAGTGGCTTAGGAATGAGCAGCTGAACTAGATACGAATGCCGTTTGAAGTGGTGCTCCAGAAATTTTTGGATGGGAAGTTGAGTTGTAAAGTGATGGGTTCTGATCATATGATCCCTTTTGAGACATGTACTTCATCCTCAATTCTTCCTCTCTCAGCTTTAGAATGAAGTCATTAATATCCAACTTTGCCAGCATATCATTCTGTTTTAGATTTGACATAAATGAAACCCACTTCTCTAGCAATCCATCTACAAAACTCGACACCTTGTCTTCCATGGATGTGGTTACCCCATGAGTGTGCAGCTCACTCATCAAGTGGTAGAAACGGTCGATGATGTCATCCCGACTCTCTTTTCCTATCGAATAGAAGTTATCAAACTACTTCTTCAAAGCCTCTGCCTTTAATGCCTTCAACGTCGCATTCCCGTCATACCGTTTTTCCAAAGCCTCCCATAACTTCTTGGCTTGTTTGTTCTCAGAAACCTAATGGAATATATCCTTAGGAAATGACTGAGTTAACAAAGCATACACCTTCTTCTCTGCATTGTACTTCACCTTCTGGCCATCCGTCATGCCACCCAAGGTAAGTTTAACTCCATCAGCACCAACCGGCATGCTATAACCTGTCTCGATTGATTCCTACAGATTTGGATCAACTCTATTTAGGTATATCTTGAACTTTTGTTTCTATTGTGGGTAATCATCTAACGTTATGAGCTTAGGGGGCTTATTGTGATTCCCAATTTCATTTCCCAGAAGCAATAGATTCTGGATCCGTGAATCCCTACCAACATTAAATGCTGAGTACTGATCTTTCATTTTTATTAACTTTGAACTTCAAACTGAAAATTATGCACTCGTGCGAATGGAGAGGTCCGAATGAATCAATCGTGTGATTGAACAAATGCAGTTGAACCAATCGTGTGATTGGACAAATGCGGATGAGCAGTCATGCGATTGGGCGGATCCGGATGAACAATGTGAATGAGATTGTTCAGTCATATGAATGGATGGGCGACTGAGTTCAATCGTGCGTATGGGAGGTGCGTGTGAGTTTAGTCGTGCGATTGAGTCAATCGTGCGACTAAAGGCTGTTGGTTTTGAAAATTCGAAGGTTTTGGTACTTTGACACACAAATATGATTTTTCACGAACCCTAATCTGTCGTAAGCTGAAAGCGTTAACTTTTGGATATGGAGACATCAAAAACACTGTTTTACTCAAAAAGATGATGTTTTTGAATGAAAAAACGTGATTTTTAAACCAAAATGATCGGATCACATGAAAAAATCAAGAGCCTAATCTCTGATACCACATGTTAGGACCATTTACGTATGGAGTACTAACTAATTCAGCGCGTATACTAACTCAAATAGTGCGGAATCCTATTTGATTGGTGATCCAATCAGGGAGAACACAGTTTAGATCAATCTAACAATTAATGACACGTTAAGAATGATTAGAGAATGATCAACTGTGATCTATGAACTTGGAATAGGTTTTCTTGAGTCTCTGGACAGCTAGGGTACGATTATGTGCGTAGGTATTCGAATTGTCACGTTTTCCACGAAGTAGGTGGTATTTATAGGTTAGGGTCTTCCAATCGTAGGACTGAATCATTAGCATGGTTCAGTCATGCGACTGAATCATGCGATTGATCAATCCGCACGACTGAAGTTCTAGTCATGCGACTAAGTCAATCTTATGTCTCAATCGGGCGACTGATTCAGTCTCCTGGTTCAGTCGTGCGACTGGTCCATTCGCATGAAGTATTCATGTGTATGGTCCATTAGCATGGTCCATTCACATGAGAACTTCACACTATTAAGTTTGAACATGTTTCTCAATCATTATTGGCTAAGAATTATGTATAACAACCACAAACCTATAAATTTAGTTCACTATAAGTTATCACACAATAAACAATAAAATATTAAACATTATAAGCATCAACCACACTTTGTATTTCATTCATAGCCATTCAATTACATATATGTAAGACATGATAGACATATTACATTAAGCTCCTAAACTAGGTACATATGTATCAACAGATTGATTCTAATTTGAGTGAGAGGGCCAAGATGTTGGAGGAAGAGATAAACAAATGGCTGAATGATACTTTCAAGCATATGGGTTTATAAAGGCCGAGAGACGGAGATCAAAGAAAGATAAGGATTAGGAGACAGAGAAAGGTAGGATTGTGCTAAGGATGAACCATCCTAAGACTGTAAGCAGGGTAAGGTTGCCAGATCCCCTTCTCCAACAACTTCAAAGATTTGAAAAATGGGTTTATGATAACAATACTGGGGAGGTGGTGATTAGATTGAAGAATGGGGTATAATACAGGTTGTTTGATCCTATGGAGATATTTGCCTTTTATGATGAAGACCTACTTGTGTTGTGTGAGAATCACATCAAAGTAGGGGCAGGAGCTGAAATGCGCAAACAAGCATGTCTGTTCATAATGGTTGGCAACAAGGTTAGGGGTGTTTGGGCTGAAGTTTAGGAACTGGCCCAGAAGGTTCGAAACAATTTGAGTAGGCAAGTGCACGTGCCAAAGAAGTTACCACATAAGAAGTTAACCAAGGAGAATCATTGGCTAAAGCTTATGAGGATGATGATGCATGAGCTAATGAAGAATTATTGCGGCTGAAGTTACTGGAGCTGAAAAGACGAACGAAGATTGATCAAGATAGTGAGATCCAACCTAGGGGGAGTATTAAAGATCAAGTATTGGTTGGACTCACCATAGATTAGATTTTGGTTATGTTTGATTGTAATAGGATTAATTTTAGTTTACTTTCGTAAGTTTTTTAGTTTGTTAAGTTTTACTACCCAACGAAACTATGAGCAAAACTATAGTTTCGCTCATAGCAAGCTGCTAGTTTCACCCGACGAAACTGTTTGTCTCAGCCGGGCGAAATTGTTTGTCTCAGCCGGGTGAAACTGTGTATTGGCATGATAGTTTCACTAACAACAAAACTATCAGCGAAACTATCAATACTATATATAGATTTGATCTTTTGCATTGTAAGGCATCCTTGCAAAACCCTAATCCATTTATCATTGTTGCAAGTGTCTATTGTAAGCTAGTTTTTCACAAAAATATATTGAGCTTTGTTATATTGTTAGTATTAGATCATGTTTGTTACATTTTGAATACTTTTGGGTACTTCTTTATTTTCAAATTGTTTGTTGTTTGTTCTTATTGTTGATATTAAACGATTCAACCTTTCAACTGTACTGTAATTCGATCGTTTGGACCAACAAAAAGACACCTAAACTATATTTTTGTATTTTCTTTTATAATTTTCTATTTAATTTTTTTTATTTGAAATTTTATATTTGCTTTTTATTTCAGCACACACATAATATATACAATCATACAGTCAACTTTGACAGTTTCTCTTTGAATTGATTTATGAAAAGGAGGGAGGGTTCTTATCATTTTGATCAAGCAAATTTTTTTTCAACATGATTAATAAAACCAATAGACTCAACCAAATACTCAAACCTTCTTGGTAAGAAGGCTTTTATAAATAGGTCAGCCAATTACTTTTTAGTTGATATTTGAATCAAAATGATTAAACCTTTTTTCAGTGTTATCTTTGAGAAAATGATATCGAATTTCGATATGATTTGTAGTTGAATATTGGATAGGATTAGCTATTATAAACATAGCAGTTGTGTTATCAACGTAAATAGGAGTTTTAAGAAAATTGAACCCATAATCCAGCAGTTGGTTTTGTAGCTAAAGGATTTGAGAACATCCTGCTAATGTAACTATATACTCAGTTTCTTCAATTGAGACTGAGACATTTGTTTGTTTCTTACACTTCCATGAGACTAATCTAGGACCCAAAAACTGACAACCACCCATAGCAGATTTGCAATCTTGACATCATCCCCCATAATCACTATCAGTATACCCATATAACTCAAAGTTTCCTTTATAAGGATACCATAACCCTAAAGCTGGTTTTCCTTTAAGATATCTGAATATGCATTTGATTGATATCTGGTACACACACAAACGACATACATTATGTCAGGTCTAGATGCAGTGAGATACATCAAAGATCCAATCATAGATCTGTATAATGTTTGATCAACAGATTTTCCTTTCAGATCAGGATCAATCTTGGAATTAACGTCAGTTGGAGTTCTACTTGGTTAACAGTCCTGTAGTTTGGACTTTTTTCAAGAGCTTGTCAACGAACTTCTCTTGATTGAAAAAAAATACTATCTTTAGATTGTTTTACTTGCAATCCAAGAAACAAATTTATCTCTTCTATAGAACTCATCTAGAAACGCGATTTCATAATCTCTTCAAATTCTGAGCTTAACTTTTGACTAGTGGAACCAAATAGGACATCATCCACATACACTTGAACACATAAGAGATCATTTGCATCCCTTTTTATAAATAAAATTGGATCAATTTTACCTTTTGTGTATCACTGTTGGATAATTGCTAGGATAATGTCTTATACCAGATTCTAGGAGCTTGATGTTGACCATATAAGGCTTTGTTAAGCTCGTACACACAATGAGGAAATTCAACATCTTCAAAACCTTGAGGTTGCTTAACATACACATCATTTGTGATTGGTCCGTACAAAAGGCACCTTTGACGTCCATTTGGTACATTTTGAATTTCATATAAGAAGCATATGACAGGAAGACACGAATTGCTTCAAGACTTGCAACTGGAGCAAATACTTCATCATAACCAATTCCTTCTTCCTAAGTGTAACCTTGTGCTAGTAGCCTTTATTTGTTTCGAACAACTATTCCTATATCATCTGATTTGTTTCTAAATAACCATTTTGTGCCAATGGCATTTTGTACTTTAGGCAAATTCACAAGCTTCTACACTTCCTATTTGCAGGACTGTAGCAACTCTTCTTGCATTGCTTCAATCCAACTATTGTCCTGTAAAGCTTCAAAGATGTTATTGGGAACAAACTAAGAAATAAAACACGAGTACAAACAAATGTTTGCTTGCTTATTGTTCTCTCAGTCAAAGGACCAATAATCTATGATATAGGATGTTTCTTGTGAATATGAGACATAAGAATCTCATCTTCTTGAACACTTACATCAAGATTGGTTTGGTTCAAGTCAAAGAGCTGTTACACTAGGTTTGAAGAATGTGGAGTAAATTTGGTACTTGAGTTGGCGAGTTGATGAAATAATCAAGATTATCATTTACATCTACATCTCCATCTCCAGATACAGATGAAGTTCCAGACTTAAGTAGGTGAATTTCAGGTCCATCATTAGGAAATGGTTGAAAAACATCAGAATTTGCAGGAACCGGATGTTGTTCTTGATTTTGTTGATCATTAGATCCTGCAGTGAATAGATGATCTCTCACAAATGAGAAAAATGGATAGTCCGAGCTTGAATCGTCCATATCATCAAAATCTAAATCATCACTATAGGTTCCAAGATCTCCTACATGTTTTCTGTTAACACAAGAAGTTTCAAACATGTTAGAATTAAATGAGGTTGATAATGAATCTAAATCAAATAACCAAGCTGGACCATTTGCAACTAATGCAAGTGAATTTTCAAGGAATTTAACATATAAATTTTTTGTGATAACATTTGTCTTAGAGTTATAAACTTTATATGCTTTTGAAACTGATGAATATCCAAGAAAAAATCCATAATCAGATTTTACCGAGCTGGTTATGTGTGTTTAGAATCAAAACTGGATGTTTGGTTTCCTGCCAAACATCAATTCATAAGGAGTTTTCTATTTGTCTTTCACCAATAGAGTACGATTCTGAATGAAATATGCAGTTGGCATGGTTTTATCCCAGAAAGTGATAGAAATCATAGCATCTACTAACATTGCACGAGCTACCTCAATCAATGTTTGGTTCTTCCTTTTTGGAACTCCATTTTGTTAAGGAGTCCTAGGAGCACTGAACTGATGAGCGATCCCTTTTCCTGCATAGAATATGTCAACATTAGCATTATTGAATTCTATTCAATTATCACTTCTAATTATTTTTACTTTTTGATTAAGTTGATTTTCTACTTTAGTGATAAACTCTTTTAATAATTCAGTCGTTTCAGATTTTACACGCAAAAAGAAAACCCAAGAAAATCTTGTATAGTTATTAATGATAACTAAACAATACGATTTCTTTCCAATGCTATGTACGTTTACAGGACCGAATATATCAATGTGTAACATCTGTTGAGGCTTTGAATTTGAGTTTATTAGCTTGGACTTATAAGACGCTCTATGTTGCTTCCCTTTCAAACATGCTTTACATAGGTCTGATGTAGCAAACTTCTTTGTTGGTATGCCTACTACATGATATCATGCTGCAAGTTTGTTCATGTTTTTGAAGTTTGAATGTTCGAGATGCCTATGCCAAAGCTGGCTTTCATCATTTGTAGCATGAGCAATGAGGAAAGTTGTTTCTGTTGAAGGATCAACTTGAGACATATCTAGCTTGTAGACATCTCTATCATGAACAACTTTAACAACCACCCACTCATTGGTAATCTGAAAACCTTGGTTAAAAATATAACAATAAGAGTCATCAAATAAAGTAGAATACAATTTATCACATATTTGAGAAAAGCTTAATAGATTAAAGTTCAACTGAGCACATAAGTTGACTTTATCAAAGCTTATCACTCCATTAGATACAGTTCAATCTATGGTTAGCTTTCCACCCGCATCTCCACCAAAAGCTACATGTGTATCATCTTTGGTGTTAAAGTCTTAAAGTAAGGCTTGTTTGCCTGTCATATGCCGACTACACCCACTATCAACATACAACATGTTTATTGGTCGTATTGGGAGTACCTACATTTCAAGACATTTAAGTTGAGTTATCAACTCAAGCCAAGATGGTCTTGGGTTTACCATATTTATCCATAATAGTGAATTGCTTAAAATGGAGTTTGTTCATGTCAGGTTTCTTTTGAAAATTTGGATTTTCAAATCCGCTTTGAACAAATGTTTGATTATCTTTTCTTTGTTTTGACCTCAAACTATTAAACCGATTCTCAAGATCATCATCAAGAAACTTTGAACCAACATTTGAAACATTTTTAGAAAAAATTTTCTTTTTAAATGTTCCATTATTCATTCTCACAGATCGTGGAATGAAATCACTTTGTTTAAATTGTTGTGGTCTTGTAGTATAATGACTATCATAATCAAAATTGATTCTTCTGGGAGACCTGAAGCCTAAAGAGGTTTGTTTTTATAATCCTTGAAAAAGAAAATTTTGATTTGTTTGAAATCTTTTATTACCAAAATCTTTCCTTGGCGAGTTCTTCCTGAAGTAATAATCCTTAGTATTATGACTACTTTCATTACACAAGGCATAATATTTATTAAAATAACAATCAGCCGTTGAGTGATTTGTCATATCACAAATGTGATAGTACTTATTAAAATAACACTCAGATGTGTTATGATTCTACATATCACATATGTCATGTAAGGCCCCGTTCCTGGGATGCTTACAGCTGGTAGATCATTGCGCATAAAACATATATTTCATTTCTCTTACATAAATATTGCAACGGAAACATTTAAAAAAGACATATCATTTCATTATAAAAACTTTTGCAAAATAATACATCGTTGATTAGTTATAAAATACATTGTTGCATTACATCATAAAAGCATTAAATAAATGGATGACATCCCAAAAGAGCTGAGTAGCTACCTTATGCCATCCTCAGCAATCATTACCTGCCAACTGGAAATACATAAAAAAGTCAACGTTGCTGAGTGAGTTCTAGTTTTATAATAAAACATACGTTACTTTCATTAAAAACTGTTCGTTACTTTTGCATGATCACATATCATATGTACACATAGATAATATCATAATTATCTTCTTCATTCGTTTATTTATCTTTACATCTTTTCTTGCGCATCTGCTACACGCCGAACTATATAGCTATTGGGCCAAAGTCTATAAATAGACAGCTAAACATGGTGCCACAATACCATGGGTAAGCGGTAGAGGTTCTATACAAATGGTCGATCACAAAGAAAGACCCCAATGTGCATCCTCCTGGGGTAGCGAACCCGCACACCATTGGGCTAACACCTTATAAATGTTGTGTCTTGATATCCAATGCTTACAAGACTTTCATTACTTTTATCATTCATTAATGCATGCATTATCATGTTCCACTTTTTATTATCTTCCACTTTATGTTACATAATACTTTCATTTCATTCATTAACATTCATCATAACAAGGAACACAACATATACAGGCATCAACATCAAACATAACATACATCATGCATAAACATGCAACGTCATCATCATGCCCAACGTGCTCACTAAGGCCTCAACCGTCATCTGACATGAACTTACGGGAACCTTCACGTCAAAACTTACATCTGCACTTTCCCCCCAAAAGTCAGAAGTTAAACTACATTTCTCCCTGGGTGCAACACTTATGCGAATGAACACCCAATCGTGCGAATGGACTTAATGCGGATGGACCTCATGCGAATGGAACTAATGAGGATGAGCACTTATGCGATTGGACCCTCAGTCGTATGACTCCCCATGCGACTGGCCCCAATCATGTGAATGAACTCTCAATTGTGCGAATGAACCCCAATCGCACCTCATTCGGCAGTATGGCCTTCATTCGGTCGCATAGCCCTAGCTGATGCAGAATGCAGTTCATCCCGAACCCAATCTGCCATTTTCGACCTCCAAGCTCATCCAAACTCATTCTAAGCCCAAATCAACCATCCTAAACCCTAGGAATGCATACCACAACATCATTCAAACGCACACAAGCTCAAAAGCAAGACCCAAATGAATCATACACACACATACACATACGCATACGGCTCACACACATACACACTCAGAAACCCGATTTTCAGATGTGTTCCAGCCCCAAATCATTCAAAAATGTGTAAAGCAGGGGTCCTAGAACTCACACAAACGACCACAACGAGAAGAGCTTCGATTTGACCCGTTTCTTAATGATTTTGCTCACTCTAACCAACCCGAACCAATCTTTCTCCCTTTTTCTCTTCTTTCTCTCTTCTCCTCTTTTGTTTGCTAAAATGTGAGTGTGGGAAGAGGGTAATGGCTGCCCTCTCCATACATATATCATCACATACCCAAATATTTCCTCGTTGGTGAGTTTGATCCCTCGACTTTGGACTTTATTTCTTTTTTCTCCTTTCGTCGGCTTCAAAATAGATAAATAACCACTGTTACAAGTCCACCCCCCTTAAATAGGTTTCTTCCCTGAAACCTATTATTCCTTGAACAAACGTGGGTAATGTTGTCCCATTTCTTCTTCAGTCTCCCACGTTGACTCGGATCCCTTCCTGTGCTTCCACTGTACGCGCACAAGGGGAACCACTTTATTTCTAAGCCTTTTCTCTTTTCGATCGATGATTGCCACTGGTTGCTCCACATAATTGAGCCGTTCGTCTACTTCGATATCCTTCAGTGGAACAATCATGTCTTCATCTGCCAAGCACTTTATCAGATGAGATACATGAAATGTTGGGTGAATTCCACTTAACACCTCTGGTAACTCCAGTCTATAGGCCACCTCTCCTACTCGAGCAATGATTCGGAAAGGGCATATGTATCTCGGGCTCAACTTTCCCTGCTTTCGGAAACAAATGATACCCTTCCAAGGTGAGATCTTCAACATAACCCGGTCACCCACCTGGAACTCAATCGGTCTGTGTCATTTATCGGCATACAACTTCTGTCTATCTTTGGCTGCCTTCAAGAAGGCTTTGATCCTTTCAAGCTTCTCAATCATAGCCTTGATCACCTTGACGCTTCCCAACTCCTTCTGAAGAATATCACCCTAACAAACGGGTGTTCTGCATCTCCTACCGTATAGCATCTCATATGATGGCATACCAATGCTGGCATGGTAGCTGTTGTGGTATGAGAATTTGGCTAATGGTAGGTGGTCATCCTAATTTCCCCCAAAATCAATCACACATGCCCGAAGCATGTCTTCCAATGTCTGAATGGTCCTTTCTGACTGACCATCAGTTTGGGGATGATAAGCCGTGCTAATATGTAACCTTGTTCCCATGGCGTCGTGGAATTTCTTCCAGAAGTTGGATATAAACCAGGTGTCACGATTAGATACAATAGACATCAGCACACCATGAAGAGTTACAATTTCCTTGATGAATAGATCAACCAACCTCTCAGATGAATTTGTCTCGTGGATCGGTAGGAAGTGAGCACTCTTCGTTAGGCGGTCAACAATCACCCATATGGCATCGTACCCTTTCAGAGTACGCTGCAACATCGTAATGAAATCCATGGTGATGTGCTCCCACTTTCATTCTGGTATATCCAAAGTTTGATCTTCCCATATGGCTTTTGATGCTCGGCCTTCACCTATAAGCAAGTAAGGCATTTACTCACATACTCCACCACGTCACGTTTCATACCTAGCTACCAATAATCCTTCTTCATGTCTTAATACATCTTTGTGGCACCTGGATGAATGGAGTATCGAGTCTTGTGAGCTTCATCCATTATCTTCACCCGTAGATCCCCAAAACAAGGAATCCATACCCGTCCAAATCAGGTTTTAACACTAAGTGTGTTTTCACCTAATTCCCCAACCAGACCTCTCATCCTTTCAGAGTTAAGATGATCTTCTTTTAATGCCTCATCTTGAAACTCTTTGACTTGCTTCATCACATCACAGGTCATGATTAGTTTATATGCTTTCACCCGAATCGGATCGGGCCTCTCTTTTCGGCTAAGGGCGTCTGCCACCACATTGGCTTTGCCCGGATGGTAGTGGAGCTCATAATCATAATCCTTTACAAGCTCTAACCATCTTCTCTGCCTCATGTTTAGGTCCTTCTACTCAAAGAAGTACTTCAAGCTTTTGTGGTCGGTGAATATGGTGCACTTCGTCCCGTAGAGATAGTGCCTCCAAATCCTTAGCACAAAGACCACGGCTGCTAGCTCCAAGTCATGAGTAGGATAATTGACCTTGTGAACCATCAATTATCTGGATGCATAGGCTATAATCTTCCCTCTCTGCATTAACACACACCCCAACCTCGAGTAGGAAGCATCCGAATAAACCACCAGGTCTTCGCTTCCATCGGGTAGTGACAGAACAGGAACTTGAGTCAACCTCGCCTTCAATTCTTCGAAGGCTTCTCTTGAGCTTGACCCCATACGAACTTCACATCTTTTTGGGCAACTTGGTTAGTGGAGAAGCGATCTTAGAGAAGTCTTGAATGAACCTTCTGTAGTAGGCCGCCAAACCAAAGAAACTACGGATCTCGGATGGCTTCTTTGGAGACTTCCATTGCATCACTGCGTCCACCTTAGCCGGGTCCACCATGATCCCATCAGGATTCACCACATGACTCAAGAACTAAACTTCACGCAACCAAAATGTGCACTTGGAGAACTTAGCGTACAACTTCTCCTTTCTTAACATCTCCAAAACCTCCCGAATGTGGCCCACATCCCATTCTCGCTCTTCGAATAAATCAGGATATCATCAATAAGTACAATCACTGATTTATCCAAAATAAGCCGACACACACGATTCATCAAATCCATAAAAGCAATTTGCGCATTGGTCAAATCAAAAGACATGACCAGAAACTCGTAGTGACCATAGCGCGTGCGAAAATATGTATTAGGGATATCTTGTTCCTTCATGTTCAACTGATGGTAGCCCAACCGAATATCTATCCTTGAGAACCAACTAGCACCTTGGAGCTGATCAAACAAATCGTCAATCCTCGGTAATGGGTATCGATTCTTCACTGTCAACTTGTTCAGCTCTCGGTAGTCAATACACATCCACATGCTACCGTCCACTTCTTCACAAATAAGACCAGAGCACCCCAAGGGGAGATACTCGGCCTAATAAACCCCTTATCGAGCAACTCCTGTAGTTGTTCCATCAACTCCTTCATCTCTGTCGGAGCTAACTGATACGGTGTGTTAGAACCCTTAGAAGATTAACATTTAGTCTTTTATTGTCTATTTTATATTTTGTACTAGTATA
>BJCM01240579.1:0-10933 GCA_018326385.1 Flaveria bidentis | reverse complement strand
TGAATGAAACAGATTATGTGATGAATGATCTTAATGTTTAATGTTTCAGTGTATGAATGTTTATTATTTATTAACGCATATTGAACTAATTATATAGGTTTGTGGTTGTTTGAATTAATCTTAGTAATGTAATGATTGAGAATTATATTCAAACTTAATCATATGAAGTTCTCATGCGAATGGCCTATGCTAATGGACCAGACGCATGAACAACTTCATGCTAATGAACCAGCCGCACGACTGAACCAGGAGACTGGATCAGTCACATGATTGTAACATGAGATTGACTCAGTCGCATGACTGAATACTCAATCATGCGAATGGATCAACCATATGACTCAATCGCATGACTGAACCAGGCTAATGGTTCAGTCGCACGAATGAGAAACCCTAACCTATAAATACCACTTAAATTGTGGAAAAACGCAACACTTCGAAAACCTACGTACTAATTCGTACCCTAGCCATCCAGAGACTTCTAAGAACCTGTTTCAAGTTCATAGATCGCACTAGATCGATTACCAATCATTCTTAACGTTTAGATTCAATCTAAAATTGTTTCTACGTGCGTTCTCACTCATTGGATCGCCAATCAAATAGGATTCCGCACTATTTGACTTGGTATACACGTTTATTGGTTAGTATTTCGTCCAATACACGATGCTAACATCTCAATTAATGAAACAATATAAACAGCCACATATACACTTATGAGGTACACAACCGCACTTACAACATTTTTGATGTACAACTTGCATGCGTGTCTTAGAAGAACATGTTTCATCATCATCGATGAATGACAGACATATTCAATGACATATCTTGAATGAGTTTACAATCAACGTTGGCAACCCAAAAATCTGCCTCAAACCAATAAAACTATAACAGAACCCATCATTGACAAAACAAAAATGGTACATTTATTGATATACTCAATACAAATGAATATAAATAATTGGCTATCAATCACTTTTACAATGGTACATTTATAGAAATAGAAGAAACATAAATGTAAAAGCTGAGGATCGTGTTCAACACGGGGCCCTTAAAACAAATTCCGAGCCTCCCAAGAGAACTCGTTTTGTTTCCCATGGTACAACAGCCGAAGCAGTTTACACTGCCGGGATTGATCTAGAACCCAATCTTGTTTGTAGAAGAGAATCCAGAGAGATAGATAACCTATTTTGCTGTAGGTTTCGAGTTGTGTTGGTGTATCTTTCTACTGAGCTATACTCAGTGTTTATAGTGGAATTCGAACCATTACAACCACCCAACCATTACTCAACTATTAATCAAAATCGTAACTGCTCATTTAATTTGTAATTAACAGTCGTCGGTTTCAGTCAACGTGTAACGAAAGCTATTACGAGTCACAAATCTGACCGCGCACCAAGGTCAGTCGCACCTAACCAGACCCTCAAACCAACCTTCAAAAATACTAAGGCGGCTCTCAAGCAGCTTGCGGTGATGCGAGTGTGCAAAGTGCGCCTTCAAAGCGCCACATTGCACCCACATGCCCACGCCTCGCGCGCACGTGTGCGAGTGTGAGTGCGAATTAAGGGTGCTTCGCCCCTTTCGCGAATCCACTTAGTGTGACACCTTAGGAAATGATATAGAAAAGAGGTTATAGAATATAAACCATTTTATATTCTTTCTTTCCTCCAATGCGAGACAACTTCCCACACTATTAATTCCTAATGTCATTAACCATATTAATTTTCATTCAGCACATTAATTTATTGATTAAATATTAATAACCATATTAATATTATCAATAAATTTCCAACAATCCCCCACATGAATGAAAATCACTTCTCCAAAAGATTCAGCAATCAAGTGTTGTAGTTTAGGTAGGTCTTCCCTTTGAACATTCCTTTGTGATGTATACTTAGTCTCCTAGTGGTGTGTAGACATGATGTCTTTGAACAGACTCTGTTTTATGTAGACGACAATATACAATCACACAACACTCTTCCTGGTTTGATCAACCCCTCATTATCGTGTCCGTTAATGGTCATGGAACACTTTCCTGGTTCTGCGAGAGCTCTAGGATTTGTGCCTCCCCACAAATCCATTCGAAGCGACCCCACTTCTCTCTAACATAGGTGATTCAATAAATCATTAAAAGCATCATAGTTATATTGATTCCCATGAATCATCTAACCTTAATATGCTTAACCTCACTTTGGTCACTTGTTCGGGGTACTCCCCCAGAGTGAATAGACTAGGAAGTTCGTCACTCCCTTTAAGTTTTAGGGTACTCCCTTATAGTGACTCCGTTGGTCATATGATTAAGTTGTCCTATTGAACTTAGATCTTGGGATCTCTAGTCAACTAGTTTAGGTTTCCCTCATATTCCCCTTTCCATGAGCTTTAGTCCCATTCCTCTTGACAACTTATAAACTATTTTTGTGCTTAAGCCTTTTGTTAACGGGTCTACAATGTTATCTTTTGACTTGACATGGTCAATCTTGATAACACCCTTTGATATTAGTTGTCGTATTGTGTTATGTTTACGCCTGATATGCCTTGATTTTCCAATGTACATTGAGCTTTTGGCTCTACCAATTGCCGACTCACTATCACAATGTATGCAAATAGCCGATAACGACTTTGGCCATCTTGGAATGTCTTCCACATATTGACATAGCCATTCAACCTCTTCTCTAGTTTTATCCAAAGCGATAAATTCCGATTCCATTATGGATCTAGCTATAACGGTTTGCTTGGATGATCTCCAAGGTATTACTGCTCCACCAAGTAAAAACACATACCCACTTGTTGATTTGGAATCTTTTATATCCGATATCCAGTTTGCATTAGTATACCCTTCAATCATAGTTGGATGACGGGTATAATGCAATCCATAGTCTCTTATGTATCTTATGTATCTAAACACCATCATTATACTCTTCCAATGTTCTAAACTTGGATTACAATTATATCTGCTTAGCCTACTCACCGCGTATGCTAAATCGGGTCTAGTACATGTCATTAGATACATTAAACTACCAATGTTCCTTGAATACTCTAACTGAGCAACCCCCTCGCCTTTATTTTTCTTTAGATGTTGGGTGGTATCAACAGGAGAACGTGCTACACGCGTGTCTCCTGAGTTGAATTTTTCAAGAATCTTGTCCACATAATGAGCTTGACTTAACACAAGACCATCTTAGGTTCGAATAATTTTCACTCCTAAAATTACATCCGCTAAACCCATATCTTTCATGTCAAATCTTCCTTTCAACATGTCCTTAGTAGATTTTATTATTTTATCATTACTCCAAATGATAAGCATATCATCTACATAAAGACACAAAATTACATAACATCCTAGCGTATCTTTCACAAATACACATTTTTCACACTCATTTATTTTGAAACCATTGTCAATCATGACACGATCAAAGTTTTGGTGCCACTGTTTTGGAGCTTGCTTTAAGCCATACAATGACTTGACCAATTTACATACTTTACCCTCTTGACCATGGGTAGAGAAACCCTCAGGTTGCTTCATGTAAATCTCTTCTTCTAAATCGCCACTTAGAAATGCGGTTTTGACATCCATTTGATGTACTTCCAAATTTCTTAATGCCTCAATAGCAAGAACCATTCGTATGAAGGTTATACGAGTCACATGTGAGTAAGTATCAAAATAGTCTAGACCTTCCTTTTGTCTAAAACATTTGACTACTAGCCTTGCTTGCCTCTTTCCATTGAGGTCCTTTCGAAGAAGATACCGTTTCACGGTAGGTATTAGGCTCACCCTCTACCATATAACTTACAAAGTTTGGACCAAAGGATTTCTCAACCCTTGCCCTGTTACTTCGTCTAATTTCTCCCTCTTCAACCTCGAGTCGTTCATGTTGACCATCATGAACTAGGTCATCAATTTGTGTTGATGAACTTGCACCTCCATCATCAAACCATGATGATGAAGATGCATGTGTTTGCCCTTTCATTGGAAACACATTTTCATAATATGAAGCATTCCCTGACCTTATCTCCATGATATTGTTCTTTTGTACATCATTCTTGGACTCGTGTACAAAAAATCGATGTGCATTACTGTCATCAATTTGTGCTGATGAACTTGCACCTCCATCATCAAACCACGATGATAAAGATGCATGTGTTTGCCCTCGCATTGGAAACACATTTTCATAATATGAAGCATTCCCCAACACTTTGATATAATTATATGATGGTTTCTAACCCATCCATAATTCATAAGGTGTTACATACTTTATCTTTGGTGGTATTTTATTTAAAATATAATTGGCCGAGAGGATATCTTCCCCTCACATGTCATGGCTTATCCCAGTGCTTATCAACATGACATTCATCATCTCTTTTAAAGTATGATTTTTCCGTTCCACAATGCCATTTGATTGTGGTGAGTAATGTGCCGTATATTCAAGTTATACCATTTTTGCACATAAATTGGCAAACAGTGCAACATATTCACCACCTCTATCACTTCGCACAATTTTAATTTTCTTGTTTAGTTGATTCTCAACTTCATTTTTATACAAGAAAATTTTTTGATTGCCTCATCCTTACTTTTAAGAAGTATACATAACAATATCTAGTGCAATCGTCAATAAAGGTGATGCAATATTTGTTACCACCTCTTGTTGGGTGTGCTTTTAAATCACATATATCGGTGTGAATTAAACCAAGGGTTTCGGTTATTCTTTCAATCGGTTTAAATGATGATCTTGTAAGTTTTGCCTTAATGCATGTTTCACATTTAGAGTTTATGTCAATATGGAATGTAGGTATGTATTTTAAGTTTATTAAATGACGAATAGAATTATAATTTACATGTCCTAGTCTACCATGCCAAACATTTGAAAACTCAAGCATATAAATAGAAGTAGTAGTCTTATTCATTTCATTTTTGACAACGGGTACATTCATCTTAAACATACCATTGAGGGCATAACCCTTTCCTACATACATTCCACGTTTAGTAAAGACAAACTTGTCCGATCTCAAACACTAAACGAAAACCAAACTTATTAAGCAACCATCCCGAAACAAGATTTTTGCGAATCTCCGGGACATACAAGGTGTTTCTCCAGGTGAGTATCTTCCCGGAAGTCATCTTCAAGATCACATTTCCTTCACCTTTGATGTCGCCCGTAGCTTTATTACCCATATAAAGCTTTTCATCACCCTTAACCTTTTTAAAAGTGCTAAAGAGGGTCTTGTCACCACACACATGATGGGTAGCTCCCGTATCAATGAACCATCCATGTGGATTAACTCCCACAAGGTTGACTTCTTCCACCATTGCCGATAACTCGATGATCATTGCCACTAACGGTTCACCGTCTTCATCCACCATATGCGCACACTCACACTTTGGTTGCTTTCATTGATTAGCACGGTTCCCCATCTCATTGCAATTGTAACAAATACCTTGGAAATAAGGAGGTGGAGGCTTTTTTTCACAACTCCTTTCTTTGGTCCAAGGTTCACCTTTGGTTTCCCAATTGAGTTTTTCCCTTTACCTTTATAACCCCTTGATGATTGCCATGTTCAACCACATTTTCCTTTGCCATCAGTTCCACACGGGTACCTTTTTGATCCATTTTGTTGTCTTCTTCAATTCAAAGACGAACAATAAGTTCATCCACAATCATCTCCTTTTGTTTGAGCTTAAGATAGTTCTTAAACTCTATCCAACTTGGAGGAAACTTTTCAATCATGGCTGCAACTTGTAAGGTGTCATTGAGAGGCATCCCCTCAGCATGAATTTCATGAAGTATAACATGTAATTCTTGAATTTGGCTAATCACAGTCTTGTTATAACCATTTTAAAATTCAATAACCGAGCCACAATGAATTTCTTGCTACCGACATCCTTGGTTTTATACTTCTTGTCAAAAGACTCCCATAGTTCTTTGGTAGTCTTTATGTTGCAATACACGTTATACAATGTGTCACAAAGACCATTCAAAACGTAGTTGCGACTGTAACATCCGCCATTTCTCGAGATAAAACCGAAACCCGAAACCATTTTGAGATTTTGTTATTAAACTATTAAATAATTTTAATAGATCAAATACACTAAATGTGCAATTTATATTGTGAATTGTTCATTTATAAAACATCCAAACAACTTGTAACAATTCATGGATTATAACAATTCTTTTTTTTCTCATAAAGTTATAAAGTTTTATTAATCATTTTATAATAAATAACTAAATGGAAAAGTCTTATTATAATTTATAAAGTTATAAAATGAAATTTTAATAAACTTATAAAGCTTTATTAGTAATCATGAATTTAAAGTATTAAGTGAAAATAAATAATCAAATTATAAAGCTTACAAGTATTATAAAATGATTAATTTGATTAATTATTCAAATGGGTTTTATAAAGTTTAGGGTTGAGTTTGTAATTTTTTTAAAAAAATATTTAAAATAAAACTTTATTACATAAGATAACTAAATTGGATACTTCAGGGACCTAGGTTGCCAATTTGAAAATCTTGAAACAAAACCCAACCCCTCCCTGATTTCTCGGCAACACCTCCGACCGCAAGTCCGGCAAGCTTTGGCGACCATCAATCCACCGAAACGCTTGATTAACTTGCAATTAAATCGTTACTAAACCATTGCACACCAATTTCGAACATAAAATCAGTGTTAATTGAATTAAATTAGTTGATTAAGGGTTTATTCTTAAAACCAAAACATTTCTTTAAAACTTGAACTCGATCGTTATGAAACAGTCTTAAATGGGCTTATATAACCATGTTGAAACTTGCAACTCAACTCCTTTGAACCGTCCGCGACTCCAATTTCATAGAAACACACACATACACCATGAACGAGTACTAACTTCATTTGCGACCTACAACTTAAACGTGATCCATGTTCGAAGCTATACTACACAAAATTGGTTAAGGGTTAATGGACATCATCACTATCAGAAGCTTCCCAACCCTATAATTGAAGGAGACAACCCGTTTTCAACTCTAACTGATAGCAAACATGGTCGCAAGTGTGTTTCATCTTGTAATAGTGGTGTAGTCGTCTTTCGGGTAATTAAACACCCATACATATTCGGTTTCATTTGGGGATTTAAAGCCCCAATATTGATCTGGTTAATAACATCGAATTGATGTTTAATTTGGATCAAGATCAAACTAGGGTTCATGTTGATTTAAGGGGATTTTGTAATTAATGTTTTTAAACTTTTAATTGAGCATCTAACCAAATATGGGCTTCTGCCCCACCGGTTACAACCTTCAACTCTCACACAAGGGACCCGGGTTCGAACCCGGGGACCCTCCAAATTTTTTAACCATTAGTTGTTTTATTCATATTAACTTGTACAAAACCTTAATATATTGTTTAGTTAAAATAAAAATTATTTTATTAATGAAAATATATCAGAAAATATTAAGTTAATTTTTAAAGATTTTAAAACTTATAATTCTTAAATTTAATCACTTATTAAAGAATAAAAAGATTATTAAGCGATTTATGGGTTATAAAGATAATATAGCTCAAATTTGGATTATTTTAAAAACAATTTAAACCTACGTATTATAAATACTTTAATTAGTTAATCATACAAATGATTATTTAAATATTTAATTATTTAATGATTTATTTGTAGATACATGTGTACCTAGTTTATGAGCTTAATGTAAATGCCTTTCATGTCTTACACGTATGTAATGAATGGGTTCAATGGTATATAATATGTGGTTGATGTTTATAATGTTTAATATTTCATAATATTATTGTGTGTTAACGTATAATGAACTTAATATATAGGTTTGAGGTTGTTGTGCATGTTAGTCAATAATGATTGAGAAATTTGTTCAACCTAGTCTGATGAGTCTTCATGCGAATGGACCATACTAGTGGACCATACACATGAATACATCATACTTATGGACCAGTCGCACGACTGAACCAGGAGACTGGATCAGTCGCACGATTAGGACATAAGATTGACTCAGTCGCACGACTGAACTTTCAGTCATGCGTATGGATCAATCGCATGATTCAGTCGCATGACTGAAACATGCTAATGGTCAGTCATACGATTGGAAACCCATAACCTATAAATACCACTTAATTCGTGGAAAAATAAGGAGAATTCGGAAACACTTGATACTCTTACGAACCCTAGCCATCTAGAACGTCCAAGGAAGCCTGTCCAACTTCATAAATCATTCCTGATCGATCTCTATTCGTTCATAACATTTAGTTTTAATCTTATATCGATCGGGTATTTGTTCTCACTGATTGGATCACTAATCAAATAGGATTCCACACTATTTAATTCGGTATAAATGCAAAATCTGTTAGTATTCTGTACGTACACGGTCCTGACATTATTTAACCACCTTATATCATAAATAGTTAACAAATCTATTCCTTAAACTTTTATTTAAATTCATGAAACTTATAAAACAATATATTACACTTCATTCTTAGTAATAAAGTTTTGTATTATAAGATCTTTATAATAAATCATTTAAAAGTTCAAAACTTTATAAAATGATTTCAAATAATTTTAAAGCCATTTAATAAGTATTCAATTAACTACCTTTATCAAATTTTAAAGAATTAATTATTAAATTAATAATTTCTTTTCACACATCATATTTAGTCCTTATTAATTCAATAAATTAAATGATCAAATTCTTATTTTTAATTGTTTTATTTCAATTTTATTGAACCAAAACATAATCGATTGCTTTATTTTATCGTATTTGATTTAGTTATTAAAAACCCTCAAATTCCAAATGAAACCATAATTCATGCTTACTCTTGAGTCATATCATTATTCTAATCCTAAGACACCAAATCTTAGATTGAACCGTGAAGGAATCGTTGGAATCTTCTTATCTTCTTATTATTATCATTAGTGCAACTTATAGAACGTGAGTTTTCCATGTGAGTTTCCTTGCCCCTTTTTATATTATTTCACACTATTTTGGGGTGAAACATGTTACCTTATCAACATACACTTGTAAACGTTTAAACTTGTAAAGCACTTGCAATTTATACTTTAATTTGTCATGGTTATTTGTGTTGTTGTAAGTCTTATATGAGATACATATTTTGTTTACAATAATTAACTATTGCTAGCCTAGCGATGTCTTAGATCTTTGGGCCCGACACACCTATTTGGTGCTAAAGCCGATGTATCGCCGGCTCCTGATGACGTATGACTTGTTCATTATGGGAACCAAGTACACTTAGCCAATCTTATAAACTTGTAATCAAGTCGAGGTTTGGTTGTAACTGTATGTGTTCTATAAACTTGCTAACTCATAACCATTGACATAAATTGCTACTTGTAAATATTTTTATTTATATATGTACGTTTAACCCATGGAAACTCACCAACTTTCAAAGTTGACCCTTTATTTTTAACATGTTTCAGGTTTGATACTTGAGGATCTCTTCGTGCTCATATAGGACTTGGACTTAGTTTAATTGAAAATATTATATTGTTGTTTTTACCTTGTTTGTAATGTAATGATTTAATTATCTTGTATTGTTCAATAAAAATGATATTTAATATTATTTCAACTTATTAGTTTCATGTTCTATGAACAATCGTTTCACATTCGTCCGCCTCGATGATTCCGGAAAGTATTAAGTGAAAATAAATAATCAAATTATAAAGTTTACAAGTATTATAAAATGATTAATAAAACTTTATAACTTTATGAGAAAAAAAGAATTGTTTATTATCCATGAATTATTACAAGTTGTTTGGATGTTTTAAATGAACAATTCACAATATAAATTGCACATTTAGTGTATTCGATCTATTAAAATTATTTAATAGTTTAATAACAAAATCTCAAAATGGTTTCGGGTTTGGGTTTTATCTCGGAAAATGGCGGATGATACAGCGACAAAGAAATTCTGAATGCTTCCAAGCATCAATTGCACTCAAGGCTTGAGCATCATCCCTTTCTTTAGGTAGGGGAGTAGTTTTCTCCAAGAACTGTGCTAAGTTCAAGGTTGTCAAGTAGAAGAACATCTTTTGTTGCCATATTTTAAAATGGACACCCATGAACTTTTCGGGTTTCTCGGCATGGTTTGCCACAGTGGTCGCTCCCATAGTGGTTGCAGCTACAGGGGCTGATAAAGAGGAACTTATAGCACTTGAAGATGGCATGAGGGTGAAGCTACTCGGCAGGGAAAGACTGACATCCATTCATGATTGTTGTTGTTGTTGTTTTGTAATGCAATTAAACAATTCTCTTATAATCGGTTAAGCAATAGTGTATTGCTCAACAACAGTGTTTTAATGAAATGAATGGCTTTTGTTAAAATAATTCCGCTGCTCAAGCTTGTAAATTTATAATTTTTAATGTATTTAATGTTATGAATGACTAACTGTGAGGTCTCCGGGAACGGGGCCTTACAAGTTGGTATCAGAGCCAAAGTTTAAGAGAATTGGGTTAAATAAATTTTTAAAACCTAAACTGAAAATGGGACAATTGGAGGGATGTCAGCCCAAGTAGCTACGTGCCATCAGGTATGTCTTTTCTTAATGTTAATCGGCATTATGTGTGCATGCTATTTGATTTATGTGCTCTTAGTAATTTAGATACTGATTAAGTCAGGATAGAAAATGCTTGGGGTATGAAGAGTAAAGTAAGTGGCTAATCACAACCAACCACTGTAATTAGGGACTTACTATACTTGACATAAACTGAGTTATTACCTTGAATGATCGGGTTAGTGTTTGAATCTTATAGTGTGTTAGAGGATGGCTGGACAGAAATCTTCCAAGACTCCTAGAGGCAGAGGCCGTCCACGTGTGACTAGGAGAAGTGCTAAGGCTCCTGAGACGACCCATGAGAACCTTGAGGTTCATGGCCGGAGTGAAGAGAATGAGAATGCTAGCTTGAATGCCTCAGCTAGGGAGGCGATTG
>BJCM01240578.1:0-11179 GCA_018326385.1 Flaveria bidentis | reverse complement strand
GAATTCAAGTAAGTTTGTTGAGAATTGCTAACTGCTTTCTTACTCTTGTAATTGTCTTAGCTATATCAATGAACTGTGAATTTGTTGATATTGCTTGAATCGATTACAATTGTTTGTGTTTCTCTTGAATTGTTTACCTAAATCATTACAGATTGTTTCAATTGATCCTATCAATTGGTATAAGAGCATATCAATTGATATCAAAGTCAATCAATTGGTATCAGAGCCTATCAATTGGTACTGATACTATCAAACCGCTTTGTAACCTAAACCCTCCCCGTTATTACGTTATTTCACTAAGTTTTTTACTATGTGAGAAGAATTAGTCCAACTATGCAGTTTTTGTTTTAATGAATTTACTTTGACTTCCAAGGGAGTTTAAATAGAACTTAATTTCATTAGCTTGGTTAAAAGCCACAACTTCATTTCCCTTAATTGTTTATTTAACAATTTTATTTTCTCTTTGTAACTGTGCTCATTTAGTTTTCAAATGTGATTTGCTTCTGTGCACAGTTGCAAGTCCTTTACTAAGCTATTATTGTGATCTAATAACCTAGAAAATTTCAAATCTATGCTTTCCCTAAATTTATTACATTCATAACAAGCATGATTGTCAAATAGATGGTCTTTAGTTCTTAACTGTGAAGACTCAGTTGCATCCGCTATCAGTGCAGAGGTTGACTTTTCAGCTGCTAGAGATTCCAAACATGTCGTTTTGGTATCTTCCTCAATTAGGGTTGTGAGCACTTTTGCAGTATCTTCACTTTCTAACATTGCTAGTTCGACTACAATATCATCTTCACTTTCTGTATCATCATCCAACACCTTGACATTTGCAATGTTAGATTCTCCCAGAGGGACAAATTTAAAGGTCCAATCTTGTCCTTTGTCACCTTGAGCAGTCAAGGCCTTTGTCTCTGTACTAGACGAGGTAGCTCCACCTGTTGGTTTGTCCTAATGGTTAAAGGTTGAAAACGGGTTGCCGTTACCTATCTCTTGGGCTTTACAGACTCACGTTTAAAGTGCCCATTCTCTCCACAGTTAAAACATGCAACTTTGGACTTATCAAAACCAAAAGTAGTGTCTTTAGTTGCTATCATGTTCTGTCTAGTCTTCTTAACAAACTTTTTACCTCTTCGCACAGCACTTGCCAACGCCCACATTATGTCCATTCTTTCAAGCTCATTCTCGTCAACCTATTCGTAATCTTCATCTGCTAGATGGTAGTTCCCGATGTTTCCTGCAACCAAACCATCATATGAGTGAACAACATCTTCCAATAGATCCATGAGTTCTTTAGCCACCTCCATAGTGATATTCCCTAGGTTCTTGGTCTTTAGCTTGGTAGCATTAGCCTCAGGTGCAAAACTATGGTAGGTAAAGGAGGCGTTGTAAAGTGAAGGATTTTGGTCATATGTTCCTTTCTGCGACCTATATTTCATCCTGAGTTCCTCCTTTCTCAAATTCAGTATGAAGTCGTTTATATCTAAGTTTCCCAATATACTATTTTGTTTCAAATTAGATACAAACGAATCCCACTTTTCTGGTAAGCCATCTGCCTAGCTGGATACCATGTCTTCTATTGATATTGTAACTCCATGAATATGCAGCTCACTCATAAGATGTTAGAACCTGTCGATTACATCATCCAGACTTTCTTTACCCATTGAAGAGAAATTGTCAAACTCCTTCTTCAAAGCTTTTGCCTTTAGAGATTTTAACGAATCATTTCCGTCATAGCGTTATTCCAAGGCTATCCAAAGTTTCTTTTTTTGTTTCTCATAAAATTGATGGAATATATCCTTTGGAATAGATTGAGTTAACAGGGCATAAACCTTCTTCTCTGCACCCTTCTGGCTGTCAGTCATCCCTCCCAATGTCAATTTTACCCCATCTGCACCAACCGACATGTAATATCCGGTTTCAATGGATTCCCAATGGTTGGGATCAACTCCATTGAGGTAGATCTCGAAACATTGCTTCCATTGTGGGTAATCATCTAACGCTTTAAGCTTTGGTGGTTCGTTATGATTCACAGTCTCATTCTCTAGTAGCAATAGGTTCTGGATCCGTGTGTCTCTACCAATAGTGAACGCGGAATATTGTTCTTCCATATCGTTAACTTTAAAATTTCAAACTCAAATACTTCACTTGTGAGAATAAATCACTCGTGTGATTGAACTTATGCGAATGAGTCAATCGTGCGAATGATGTGTGAGGATGAATTCAATCGTGCGCTTGGATTCAGTCCTGCGTAAGAAGAATGCAGTTGGAGTCTATGAGAATGAGGCTTGTCAGTCGTACGAATGAACAAGGGGACCGAGTTCAATCGTGCGTATGGAAGATGCAAATGGGTTCAGTCGTGCGATTGAGTCAATCGTGCGACTGAAGGCTGTTGTTTTTTCAAAAACGAAGGTCTTGAAAACTTGACGCAGAAAACACAAATTTCTCACAAACCCTAATTGTCGTATGCCGAAAAACGTTAACTTTTTGACCTGGAGACGTCGAAAAACACTGTTTGACACAAAAAGATTGAGTTTTTGAGTGAAAAACGTGATTTTTTTATATCAAAATCGTTTGAATCACATACAAATCAAGAGCCAAAGCTTTGATACCACTTGTTAGGACCGTTTAGGTACGGAGTACTAACTGATTTACGTGTAAACCAAACCAAATAGTGTGGAATCCTATTTGATTGGCGATCCAATAGTGAGAATGCATGTATAATCAATCTAAAAATGAATCAAAACGCTAAGAACGATTGCAAGATGATTAACTGTGATCCATGAACTTGGAACAGGTGTTTTTGAGTCTTTGGATGGCTAGGGTTCGATCAGGTCTGTAGGTATTCGAATTGTCTCGTTTTCCACGAATTAAGAGGAATTTAAAGGTAAGGGTTTTCCATTCGTATGACTGAACCATTAGCATGGTTCAGTCGTGCGACTAAAGCATGCTGTTGATCCATCCACATGACTGAAGGTCCAGTCGTACCACTAAGTCAATCTTACGTCACAATCATGTGACTGATCCAGTCTCCTAGTTCAGTCGTGCGACTGGTCCATTAGCATGAAGAATTCATGCGAATGGTCCATTTGTATAGGAACTTCACATGATTATGTTTAAACACGTTTCTCAACCATTATTGACTAAGAACTACGTAAACAATCACAAACCTACATAGTTAGTTCAATATGTGTTATTACTAAATAAACAATTAAATATTAAACATTTTAAGCATCAACAACACATCTCATTTTATTCATACCCATTCAATTACATATATGTAAGACATGAAAGACATTTTACATTCAGCTCCTAAACTAGGTACACATGTATCTACAAGAATCCTATCATTGATCACCTTCCAAAGTGAAGTGAAAAGAATCCAAATGTGGATAGTCATGAATAGGATCAAAGTAAAAGAATCCCAATGAGGATCAGTGAAACAAGGTCTCATAACTTAAGTAACATGGTAAGGAAAGTTGTGAAAAAGTTCTACCATGCATTGTATAAGGATGGTTGATCATTCCATGCTTGTGTGTGAGGTACATATTGAATAATTAAATCAACCAAAAACATGATAAATATCATTTGCATCAAAATATCAACCTGGTGTGAGTTTAAGAGGACAAACATATCTTCAGTCATCAAGTTTATAAACATGTCCATTTTATCATAAAGGATGCACATGTGTAATGTAAGATTGATATGATCCCAACAAAAGATATACTTCTCCTTATTAGTACTAATCAAATTATGCTCAAAAGTTTTTTAGATCTTTAAAGTTTCTATCCAGAAATGGATATAAACTTTAGGGGGAGTAATTTAAAATTTTTGATTGTCTATATAGATTTTTACTTTCTTAAATTACTTTCTTAAGAATTAAAAAAACCAAAAAGAAAATGCATGTGTTGATACAGAAGTTATACCATAGTTTCTCAGTCTATGCAGATTCTTGGAAACACGAAAAGTCCAAGATCAGTCAAACAATGGGAAACTTGTATCACTTCAGATATACAAGTAAATCCAAGCAAGAATTGACAACCTCATGTTCAAAAGTTAATGCAGGTAAGTGCATTGGTTAATGCGAGTGAAGGTATCCCATGCATATAACCAATGCGGGTAACTGTTTATTTCTATGATGAGGACAAAGATTGTACTCTACCGCATTGGTGTGCAACAAGTATGTATAAAATAAATTGAAGTGTTAAAACCTATGTAGAAAAGAATTGTTCTACCGCATTTCTCAATGTGGAAGAAATTTACACTTCCGCATTTGTTTTACCCATCTGCATTTGTTGAGTTCCTCATCAACCTCATCTATGGATTAGTGTTCAATATTCATGTATTTTCAAACAAACATAAACAAAGTGCTTAATCTCTTCTGTTACAATGAATGATGATCAAGTAAATGTGGAAATTTTATCGCATTTGCTACAGTGAGCAAATGCTGAACAAGTTTAATTAACCGCATTTGTTATAGTGCAAAAACGCTGATGAACTTCGTTCTTCAGCATTTGCAACAGTGGACGAATGCAGATAGAAGAAAACTTAAGTAGTTAAACTTCCGCATTTGCTACTGAGTATAAATGCGGTTGTACAAACACATAAGTTTTACACTTCTGCATTTACAACTATAACAAATATGGATGTTTAAAAACCATCCGCATTTACTACAGTGTGAATTAAAACTCTAACCGCATTTGTTCTGAGACTTGTAAAATTTTGTAAAAACCATTTTTTGACTATTTAAAGCAAGTTCAAAAGGTCATTCCATACTTTTCAAATTTGAGAGACTATATAGTGCGACGAGAGAAAAACACTATTCATCTTCATCAATCATCTTCTTCTTTAACAATCAAAGATCCAAGTTTGTTTCACCCAATCTGTCCTCATATTAATACTTCATAAAAGTATTATCGAATAAAAGGTTAAAATCTTTAAATTGTTTTAATCTAAAATGTCGGACCTTTAAATTGATAATAAACTTAGAACCCTAGGTTAACATAGAACATCCAAAATCAGAGTCATTACAAGAAAAGATGAACATTTTCAACCTCAATGAACATGCAAACTTAGTAGAATACGATTTAATCTGAAAATCTCAAAGTTATGTTCATTGCATGAACAGAGCATCAAGAAACCGAAAATGTTGAAATAAAAACTTGAAATAATATCCAATTAATTGTCAAAACATCAAAAATTTGATCTCCAAACATGAAAAATCAAAGGACAATGAGTATTCATGACAATATCTCAATCTGAATTAATTCCTATGGAACAGTACCCTTAAATATTCTTATTTGGCCTTCAAAAGTCAAAATTATGAATGCTGCTTGAAGGAGTGCACATATTATCATTAATCTAACTCATATGCCTCTAATGTTGGGTACATGGTTGATCTCTCGTCGAGCAAGCTCCACAACGTCAGTGGTTTTCTAGACCCTAATGTACCCGAGGTTGTGGGGCTCAGAGACATGATCAGATTCAACTCCACAACAACAGTGGTTTATGCTATCACGGTCAGACATATCATATATGAGAAACTCATAAGGTCATTCTGGAACTCTGTTGAAGTAATAGAGGCTGATGGAGTTAAATTTTTATCTAGAGCATTGATGATGATCATACACTTACCATATCTGAAGAAACTGTGAGATGATGTCTGCAGTTTGGTGATGATGATGATACACCAACTGAGCTAGAAGATGATGATATTACTACTTTCTTTGCTGAGATAGGATATGAAGGAGGTTTTGAAGGAAAACAAATTGTGAATGGAATGGTAAACTTGCCATGGAGGTTTCTGATCCATATCTTTCAGCATTGCCTATCAAAAAGGAAAACAAGATGGAATGATATCCTTGTTATTACTTCATCAACAATCTGTGCTTTGTAGACAAATAGGCCATTCAATATGTCAGCTTATGTCTTCAATGGCCTAGTATCCAACATACAAAAAGGAAGGAGGTACATGTTCTTAATGTACACAAGGTTGATTCAATGTCTTATGAATGAAGCCTTCCTAAATCTAGTGGCTGATGGACCAGTACTAGATATTCCATACTATGATGCCAAGTCATATAAATACATTAAGAAGAGGGATCCTAGAAATTTCTACAATGGAGCTCAGTATTCTCTTCTACCTTGGATGATCCAACAGATCAATCCTAATGAACAAGGTGAAGTACAACATGCTCTAGCTGATGAGCAAATTGAAGAAAAAGCTGATCCTCTACCTATTCCATCTCCACAAAGAACCCCACTACAAACACCTCACACCTCATAAATTCTATCCCTAAAAAGAACCCCAACACCTCACAACCCACAAATACAATTTCCCCAAACACAGCCCATTACATCTCCACACTCATCTCCTATTCACCATTCACCTAAGAAATCAGCCCAACAATCTCCAATGTCTACAAAACCTGTTTAGCTTGGTGACTCTGCTAGCTCTTTAGAAAGATCTAAATAATCTTTTGATCAGGAGGATAATCTTAACCAAATGCCAGTCAAGAAAACTGTATCTAAAGTTGCTCCTTCTGAGGGTTTTGCTAAATCTGGTATCAATAAACCGGATGAGAAAGATGAAATGATCTCTGAACTTCTACAGAAAGTACCCAAGAAGGCAATACTGTTAAACAGAATATCAAGTATCATTCAAGACAAAGTGTTGGAACTAGATGAGAAGGAAGATGAGTTGACATCATTGAAAGAAAAATATGATTCAAAAAAGAAAGAAAAAGATAAGAAGATTGAAAATTTAACAGTTGCTCTTAATCATTCAAGAGAAGAAACCAGTGGCCATGTTGACACTCTTGCTATTCAAACCTTTGCCATGGGAGAGCAAGAGGATATAATTGAAGAACAAGAAGAGATTATCACTAATTTGTAAAACAAAATTGAAAGTCAAAACAAAAGAGTTTCTGAGCTTAAGATGCTGAGTGAAATTAAGAGAAAAGTTGAGGCTGAAGCAAATAAAATGGATGAGGAAAGATTTAGAGCTGATGAGATACAAATTTCTTCATAAAGTGATGAAAAAGAAGAAGATACAAGTAAGTCAAAAAATGAAGAGTCAAGCCTAGAGATGGTGGTCTATTCTGGAAAATCAGCTGCTACACACACTGAAAAGGCTGATTTTAATGACATGATCAATGCACTAGACAGTTTCACATCAGAAGAGTTTATTATTGATGATGAGTTTTAGGATTTTATAGCTGACTAAAGGACTTTCACTACACCCAATATGATTATCCCTCAATCCCCTATCCCTTTGGAGAAGGAGTTGAGCTTGCACATAATCCCAGTTGTATCTCTATCTTATGAGCAAAAAGAAATGATGAGAAAACTATGTGAAGAACAAAGAGAAAATGAAGAATATGCTGTTACTGCTTATGAACAATTACAATCCAAGGATGAAAAAGTGCCTCAAAGAGCTCAAATGCCTGAAATCACTTCTGGTCCTTCACTTCAAACCTATACGAGAAAGAGACAGTATTTATATGAGAATGCAAAGGGCAAAAGACCCATAATGGAAGAAGAGCTTGTGAAGCAAAGTAAACAAGATGATCCAAGAAGCTTGAAGCTCAATTAAAGAAGCAGACTATTTTTGTTGATATGGAAGAAGGTGAAATTGAAGGAGGCTATATGGCTGATAAGCCAATAGCAGTTGATAGTCCTGTGAAAGAAGAAAATTCAGTTGAAGAAATGGTGAAAAAGGCTCAAAATGATGATTTAATGGTTGAAGCTATGAATTTGATTAATCATGGATATGTACCTGATGAAGTCTTTGGCATGACTTATGAGGGGATGAAGGCAGAAAGGGAAAGATGGAACAAACTGCTAGACACCACTATTGAAACTAACTATGAAAAGACCTTCTCACCTAAAGCTAACAAACCAAAACTATCTGCCATGTAGAAGCACACTTCAACTTCTCAACCTCTATATCGTGATCCCTATACAATGAAGGATTATTTATCAAGTCAAGGTTTCCCCAAGAGTAAACTTGGTAACATGAAAATCAATTCCCTAAGGGCTGTTGTCCTTAGGTTGATTATTGAGAAGAAGGATAGACTTAAAACTCTGGAAAATGAGATTACTGGCAAAAAGCCAAGATTCAGAGTGCCTGCTTAAGACATGCAACTCACCCATCAAGATCAAGACTCTTTGGAACACATGGTTCATAGATATCTTGCGTGGTTTGCTGAGCCTTTTCAACTGAAACTTCAAGAAGCGCTTACCACTACAGATATAATTAAGGGTGTGTCTACTTCAAAGGGCAAAACAGATCAGAAAATCATTGCCTGGAAGTACAATAGTGATTGGAACATGTTTATGGTGAAGAGGTTCTCCGAGCTGGTCCAATTCTAAACAAAGTACTATGCTCTAGTAAATGCGTTGGAGATCCAGGACTTAAAAGAACTAGCTCAATTAGAACTAATCAATTACAAAGCTATGTTCAGAGGCTATGAGTTTGAAGAAATACTTAGAATGTTCAAGAGAACCACCAACTTCAAGTCTATGAAAGCCGGCATGAGGAAAGACAGATCATTCAAAAACCCTCTAGAGAAGAGACAAACAAAACCAGTAAAAGAGGTAGTGATTCCAAAACTAAGAGTGAAACCTATATAGTCATTAAAAAGAAAAATGGTGGCTGACACTCATTCCACAATACCAATCTCCAACGCTTACTAAGAAGACTTATGACTTAATAAATAGTCATTAAAAAGAAAAATGGTGGCTGACACTCATTCCACAATACCAATCTCCAATGTTTACTAAGAAGACTTATGACTTGGTGATTAAGAGGAAGTCGGGTGGGAAAGAAGGTGCAGAAATCAGATTGTTTAATGGTTATGAAGTGAGACTTTTAGATCAATCTTAAATACACTATATCTTCACCAGGCACTTTAGAGAGACATCAAACAAACTTGGTCAAGAAGATATGCACTTCTTTCTAAAGTGCATCAAGATACTGAAGATGGCATATGACCAGATCATTGCTAAGATTGAGAAAAGAAACAAAAAAAGGACACCTCTGCAGTTAGGTAATATTGTAAAACTGGAGGTTGATGTAGATTGTGCTTTGTTGATTCATAGGGATGGGCTATCTACAATATCAATTTGGGAACTAGTTTCACTCAAGAAACTACCATTAGAAGCCATCCATGCAATGAGTCAAATGAAGATACATGTGCTTAATAGAGAAAAGATGGTTGATGCTAAAGACTTTGTCAACATGATAAAGCCTATACTGGACCAATCACAAGCTAAACCTTTGGTGCCACAACAAGATCCAGTAGAATCTTCACAACCTCAATCACCACTAAAGCATTGAAGAACACAGGCTATATAACCCTTAGGAGGAGTATTGTTGGACCCTGAAAGGATCATACATGCCAATTCAATTGGTGAGTTGATGGTTGTTCTACTGGAATTCCCATAAGTCCAAGTGTCAATGCAAATGAAGATCTTGCAGTAGAAGAACAGGTATTGGCTTACCACATTTGTGAATGTGGAAGGCAAAGAACAAATGCTCACAAGTGTTTGTTCTTCCGCATTAACAAATGTGGAAGACCAGAAGTAATGCGGAAATGATTTTGTTCATCCGCATTTGCTAATGTGGAAGATCGGACAAATGCGCAAAAGTATTTGTTCATCCGCATTACCCAATACGGATGACCAACATACTAATACGGAAGACCCGATGAAGAAATGCAGATCAAGTCGAACTCATCCGCATTTGCCAATACAGATGAACAAGAAGAAATGCCGATGAAGACTTAGACAAGTTCCGATGTATAGGTCAGGGCTAGTTTACTCATTTTGTAAAAAGACATCTTGTCAGCCTAAAAATAGAATAAAAAACATCGTACATGAGTTGACATATAATAGAAAATTAGAATATTTTGTATCAAATATTCTCTAGGTTTACTATTTTTGCTATAACCCTAGCATTTATTGTAATCAATCACCTTCATCAATATATACAAAGCATTTATGAGTTTATTCCTGCATTAAATTTTATTGATTGTTTGTTTCCACCATTTAATCTCTGACTTGATCACTACAGGATCGATATTGGTCACTTAACACTATGTTCTCTCTCAAACTCACTTAGAACAACACTCGGATAAAGATAAAATCAGTAAGAGTTGATCACAATATTGAAAGTAATAAAGAACACAAGAAGTAATTTTCAAGGTACTTTTATATATTGCTTCTCAACTCAATAATACAAGACTCTTACAAGCAGTGTGGAATGAGTAACAAAGAGAACCTATATATAATACTACCTACAGTCAGATATACTTTGATACCAGTTGGATCCTATAGCTAAAGTCTATACTACAAGACTATAGTTTAAGGTATCTTGGATAAAGTCTTATCTGAGATATGGTACTTAGGACATGTCCCTGACTAACCTTTTGTCACCAACTAAAGTTGGTAACATGTACTATCATAAAAGGTGAACATTGGAATAAAGTATGGTCAACTACATGGCTCTTTAGGAAGAAGCCATGCAGTATTAGAAGTTTGCAATGGAGCGTCAAAGACCATACTTGTCTCCACTGGTTCATAGCAATGTCTTCCGAAGGTTAAATGGCTTCAGAAGAGTAAGTACTTCCGAAGCCACTTATACTTCGGAAGAGGCTGCTTCTTCCAAGGCTTGGAGACTTCTTCTTTTCATCATACTTCGGAAGTAGTCTTAAGGTTTTTTTCTTCTAAGACTTGATCTTTGGAAGCATGCTGTTGACTTCGGAAGTAGAGTTCTATCTTCGGAAGTTTATCTTTCACTTTGTCTTCAGAAGAACTCTACTACCTTCGGAAGTTCCATGCTTAGCTTCGGAAGCCCTTGCATGTAGTACCAAAATTGTCTAAGTGAATTGGTTTTGGTTGCACGAGCCTTCATCTTGATCCAACAAACTCCCCTTACGCTCATGCTACCAAAACTTCACTTGTGTCTGCTTCTCAAAACATTCAGCACCAAGGAGAGTAGATATTTGTCTGTCTCCTTGTTCTTCTCTGATGTGGTGCTGAGAAGTTTGTACAGATCCTTGGTAGACAGGAAGTCCAGTCTGTCACCTTAGATGACATGTACCCTCTGTTGTTGCCCTCTGAAAAGAGTTAGTTGATGGGAACTGTAATCATATTCCCATCTAACTATAGGTTC
>BJCM01240562.1:0-12252 GCA_018326385.1 Flaveria bidentis | reverse complement strand
AGCAATATTCAGAAATAGACAAAATGCCATTTGAAGAAGCAGTAGGAAGAATAACAGCATTTGAGGAACGCCTCAAAAGTCATGACGACCTAGAAGGAAATCATCAAACTAAACTCCTAATGGCAACTTCAACTAATCATTCTGAAAGTAGGTACTTTGGTAGAGGACGTGGTAATCAAATCCGTGGTAGAGGTCGTGGAAGAAACTTCAACGAAAGACAAGAAAGAGACTTCATCGAAGAAAGAAAAAATCATGAGAAAGATGTGAGTCGAGAAGACAAAGACAAAAATAAATTTAGATGTTTCAATTGTGGAAACTATGGTCATCTCGCGTATGAATGCACAAAATGGAAGGATAACAAGAAAGAAAAGAAAGAGCACGAATCCCATCTCATTTATGAAGAAGAAGATCCTATCCTCCTCTGAAGCATGAAAGGATAAACCAAAATTAAAGGGGAGAATGTTGGTTTAATATTAGTTTATCCTAACTTAGCATTATATTAGTTTAACATAAGTTAGTTAATTAATTGTATTATTGTTACATAACATAAGTAGGGTAGTTATGGCAGTTAATGGATGCCTTAATCCCCAAGAAACTCATGGGTATAAATACCCTATGTAATTATCATTTGTATGTAATGCACTTCTAGTTTTCTTATCTGATTCTTTCTCAATCTATTGATCCTTTAACACCCCTGTGATCATCAGATAACACCAAATGACGAATTAAGACTGTCAGTAGTTCTATAAGTTTGATGAATTCTATTTGATTGTGTGTAGGAAGAGTTCATTTTTGTAGCATTGACAATGCAATGATGTTTTATGTCCCTGTCAACAAGACTATTAATGCTCATTAACATTTCAAATCTATGTTGCCTATGCTTTGAATATGTATAATTTATTATACCACTCAAATTTAAAATTTTCTTGATCTGATGGTGTTTGGAAAAAGGTGTAATTTTTTTTTTTTCATTTTTTAGGCCATAGGTTATATGTTACAAAACTTTATCTAATTCTTTTGTTAACATCTTAAACCATTCTTCCATTGTAAGAAAAATTGCAAGAAGTTAGCTCACATTTTCCATAAGTTTCATTTTCATTCTAATCAAGTTCTCTTTGTCTTTATTAGTTCAGTTGGTTTCATTTAGCATTAGTTTTAGCTAACTTATTAGCATCTATATAGTTTTCATTGTTTTGTCCAATAATCCAATCTCATAAATGTTTTATCTGTTTTTATTTCGTCCTACATTGTACATGTAACAAGCTGTGTTTAACTATTTGTTTTTGTCCTGCAGGCTAACAATGAGAAGTATGGCATTAAGGATAACCACACCATTGAAGACAACAATACTTATAGTGAAGAAGAGTATGACTCAGAAATGGATAGTATGAATGTAAAAGATTTTATTGCATCTTTCTTTTTGTTCGACTATATATATTATATTTGTCACATTACAAATTTGTTGATAATTATACATTTTCTCTGATGAATAGTTGGAGAATGAAAAAGTTGTTCTTGTAAACAATACTTCTGAAGAAGACGAGGATGATGAAAGTGAGAGTGATGAAAAAGATGATGAGGCTGATGATAATGATGCTGATGGTATAGACATGAAAATAGAAGACAACAATGATGGTGATATGGAAGAACTTGAGAAGGAGTACGAAGATCTTCAGAACAAAGAACAGTAAACTTCTTCTGTGGATGACAAGCTTTGTTTTTATATAGAGGTGGTAGCCCATTTACCTATAAATTGGTTGAATTTGGTTATCTTTTTGTCTCTAACATGCTACCTGGGTTAAGTTAAAAGACTTAACTATAAACAATGGGCTCTGGAAATGTTTTTTGCTGCATAAAACTGCATAGGCTGCTTTATTAATAAGTTAGATTGTTATTTTAGTATTACATTATTTTATAACCTTAGTTATTCACATATTCTAGTGACTAGTATTACATTCTTTCTAACTACAGTTAACAATATTGTTATCTACAAAGTTAAAGAATACAAAGTGTTTGTGTCAGCACAAAGTCACATACTAACTCTGTTTTGATTTGCACTAAATGTTAATGTTCTGACTCACAGCCCACCGCGCCAATTGCCATCTCTTTGTGTTGTGTTTCTCAATTTATTGATTATTGTATTAACACAACCCCAAAGGTTCCCATTTGATCTTTTTCTTGTATATATTTGCAGAGACCTTTTCAGAAACATAAGACGTGACCAAGATGATGATATTCTCAAAGGTCAAGCTGTAAAAAATCAAAGGGTACGTGCTTCTGAAAATATGTTATATGTTCCAAATTCAAGGAAGATTGTTGAATTATAGTGGTACTTAGCTTAGTGATTAATCTGCTCTCATTTTTAGTTCATCTCACAAAAAGTGACTCTTACAAGCATGTCATATGGTTAAAGCTAGCAATGATTGGTTTTAGGGGTAGTTATTAAGTACGTGCTCATGTGGGAGTTTTAACTCATTCAGTTATTCATTTGTAATTGGTTTGATTCAGGTTATGATTTTATCTTTACCAAACATGCTAAAACTCGCCAGAATGTAAGTTTGATGCATAGAACTTCTTAGAGCATTATATTTAAACAATTAGGTTCTTATTGACATAGTATAGTTTTTATAATCATATTTTGCACATTAATTATTTGCAGAATTTTAAAGTTTATTAAGTTAGTTATGGATTAATTTTGTTATTGGCATTTGTTAAGGCACTTTGGGACAAAACTCTCGAGTTCAGATTCTTGCTACAGAAGTCGTTCTCAACCTCAAATCGACTTCCACAGGTTCAGTTCAAATCAAAAGTTTTTATACCCTTGTAACATATATTTGTATTATGCTAAATTGTCAACTTTAATTATAATAGTTTTGTGCAGGAGCTAACCAGATCTGCTTTCTGCAATTCTAGTGAAGGAGTTAAAGAAGCTTATTCAGACCTAATTGATTCAACTAAGAAAACCCTTGATTCTATTCTTAAATTGCAGGAGGTAAGATGGTTATGAGAAATTATTTTTCTTTTTCATAAGTAGGTTTGTTTTTCTATCAGCATAATACGTACTTTCCGTTGCAATAAATGTTTATTCATGAAAATTTTTATTAACAGACACTTGTTGAGAAAAATCCGTCAATCATGGATGCAACTGAAGGTTTGCCACATGATTTCACGCTAACACTTATGCTGTTGGAATGGTTCCTTTTAATTGGATATTAATACAAAAAAATTCTCTCTTTAGAAGGTGATGCTGAACAATATTCTAAAAGCTTAGATGTTTTAATCAGGTTTGTTTTTTGGGGTTTAGGTTGCCATGTTAAGAATCTGCACCATTGCTCACCTGATTATTTCTCTCTTGTAGAATATCAGTGAACAAGTTGCATCATACATGCGTGACCCAAGTAGAATGATTAAAGGGATGCAGCAAAGGAGATCTTGTGTTCCGGTTTTTGGTGATGTAAGTTCATAACTTGTATTAATAATTATTCAAGTACCTTGAAGATTTTCTACATTTCTTATTATCTGTTGAACTTTGTTTAAGTTTTTACCTATTTGCTCGTTGAAAATTTCCTTATTAAAATTGCAGAAACGAACATTATATATAGAAACATTGTTGATAGAAAGAAAACTCAAGAACTGAACAAATGCAGAAGTAAATGGTTTTGGCCTTAAAATCATGAAAACTTCTGAAGTTTCTTAATAAGCCATATCCAAATTTTATAAAATTTTGTAGATCTTTAGTCCTTTTTTTCTCCAGTGGAACTTAAATTTGCTTAAAGATTCTAGTAATTTCAACAAAATGTGATACTTAATATAGGTAACCAATTATGTTACTAACCCACAAGACAGTTGCTGGTGTTTCTTCCATCAAATACTCTGAAAACATGCATTGCTATCATTTTTAGAGCTAGATATGTGGTGCATTTATATTGAATGAAATTCAAATTTATGGACAATTTGAGAAAATTAGTTATGCGAGTGTGGTATGTTTGGGTTTGGATTGAATATATGGTAAATTGTTATAACCTCTTTTATTTCATTTCATACAAAAGATGTAATCACACTTGTATGAATTTATGAAGTTTGTGTTGTGTGGTATGTTTTTAAAAATAATCATGTGTCATATAAATATTATATATTCAATCATGCATGGTATGTGAGACAGTTTAATAAAGTCAATCCAATTGGTTTTTTAAACCTAACATGAAATGACCGGGTCAACATAAGTTGACCGTCATTAACATGAATGTAAGCCTTTTGTAATGAAATTAAGTTGCGTTAAATATATAAGAATAAGAGGCGGAATGAAATTAACGATTGAGAGTGAATAAAATATAAAGTAATGATATACTTATACAATTATAGAAAGAAACAAGGGCATTAAAGCCGTGAAATACCCACACATATATATTATGTTTTTGATAAAAGTCAAAACTTATCGAGGATGTTCGGACATAATGTTTGTTGCTGAATGAGTGAATGACCAAAGTTGGTAATCTGCTGGTAATCGAACAATGATCAGCAACAGGTTGTTTGTTTTGCGGAAAAAACGCCATTTGCTTTCATATAAATGTAGTTGTTTGTAATCTTATCATTGATAGCTTGTTAAAAATACGATGGTAAAGCGTAGATAAAATTCATTAATCACATCATGTTTTATTGCTTTTTACTTAACATCACTAACAAGACCTTATTTAATCATGGAGTTTAAAAGCTTTATGTATTATGGTGGTATAAATCTACAATATTATTCAAAATAAATGATTAAATATAGCAAAACACAAATTTTGCTAGAGACTTACAAAAGTTAAATGGTTAGAACTCATCAGGAGTCAACTTGATGAAACTTGTGATGGTGGAAGAAACGATCAACCTTTCTTTTGATTAAAAATTTACAATTTGAAATATAAAAGTGAGAAAATGTGTTGGCGGTATGTGCATATGCACTACATTTATGTAAACATGGTCACATGTATATGTTTATACATATGCATGTAGACACACCTACACATCCACACACACTATACATGTGTATACATATGCATGTAGACACCCATACACATTCACACACACATTAACCGTATTTCATTATTATTCTAAATTAAATGAACCTAAAACTAAACCATAGAGAAGTGAACAATTAGTTTTTGGTTTGACTCTCTACGGTTTGAAAAATAATGAAATACAGTTTAGTTTTAGGATTGATTTGCTAAATTCAAGGACTTTAATTGATAAACAATTTAACATATAAAAATTAACATACTGATACTTATGTTGAAAAATACTTTAAACACAATAATATCAAAAGAAAATTAAGTGATAAATAAGGTAGTACCAAATGAAACGAACCCATAACAAAATCAAATTAAGTGAATACCGGTTAACACTAGCTCAACCTGACTTATTTGATTTCACTTGGATACAATCCAAAAACCCTAACCCAAATTACCCAAAAATGAATTGATATAAAATAATAACATCTTAATATCTAATATAAAATATATATTTTTCCATCCATATCAAAATTGAACATGCAGAAGTCACCTTATTATTAAAAAGGACAGTTGAATATTATTACAATGGCTAAATTACAAATATAACAATTTAGAGCAACGGTTAAAACCGACCTAATCAAATACTTTTCAAATCTATAATCAGTTAAATATCATATCTTTCAAAGTAATTTCCCACTTGACATTCAATCAAACTTCATTAAATTAATCATTTTAATCACTGTTAATATAAAGATTAAATTAATCATAATCTACGCTGCCGGCATGATAAGAACAAACTCACACGTACACTCCCACCGAATCCCAACCGTCCATCCTGTTCAACCACGAGTGTCAACTATTAACCACAGCCGTACACGTGTCACGTCCCTATTCGTTGACCACATAGGATTCTGCTAAAGAAACAAGAACCGTGTTCGGGAAGAAAACAACAGTCAGCCGACCAAATCCACCGCCTCACCACGAAGCATCATTTAACGAATCAGACACTGACACGTGTCAAAAGTTACAACGGCTACTTTTTCAATCTTTTGTATAAAACAACATCAGTGAAAATATCCGAATAATATTCGTATCATTTATTCATTTCCACAAAATTTCAAGGTTTTATAAAAGTAATTCCATTTACAAAAACCCTTAAACCCCTTCACAAGATTCGCAGATTTGCTCATACCCACTTCAAATCAAGGTTTGTAGTTCAAGATTTCTTGATTTCATTTCATTTCATACGATTTCATGTGATTTAGGGGTTTTTCTTGTTCGAATTTCTGATGTGATTGATGTTGAATTGCAGGTGTACAATGGCATTGGTGAATGATTACAGATTAGGGTTAGTTAAACGCACGAGTTCATTCGGTAGAAAGAGGATTTTCATCTTGAATGAAGCCGATATCGATTCCATCGATTCGATTTCACCCACGAAGAAACGATCAATCGGAAGCAGTTTTGGTGAAAGATCGTTGCTTGAAGCTCTCCCTCAAGATGTTCTTGTAAGTGTTTGAATTTGGTGAATGTTGAATGATCTTTGAGTAACAGATGGTGAATCTTGGTGATGAAATGAAGGTGTTTTTGTGTTTTTGAACAGATTAGGGTTCTATGTGGTGTGGAGCATGATGATTTGAAGAGGCTGTTTAATGTATCGAAACTGATTCGAGAAGCTGTAAGTTTAATTTCCCATTTGCAGATTCATCATTTCATTAGGGTTTGTGAGAAACAATGAATTTGATTGTGATATGTGTTATTGGATTGTGATGCAGGCTTTGATTGCAAAAAAACAGCACTTTGCATATAGTACACCAACAAAGGTCCCTGCTTTTCGCTGTTCGATTGATCAATCTTTACGCGATGTTGATGAAATCGAAGCTCCAAATGCACCAAAACAGTCGCGAGTAGCTCGTTCGCGACTGGATAGGAAAAAACTGGCCGGCCTCTCGGTTGCATTGTTTGCTTCTGATGAAGATGAAGGGTGGCCAAGGAAGAACTTGTTTTCAGATACTGATTTGTAATCGAATAATGTGTTCGATTTTCATGTGTACAGATTCTGTTCATGTTGTTGATAATGGTAGAGTTGTACATTAGCAGTTTAGGTTTCTTCAATTGTTCCATTGAAGATGAGGGATTTAGCTGGTTTGTGCTTAAATTGCTTGTACATTTAGGACAGTATACTTACGTCACAGTAGGCAGTGTAGAGATATTATGAATCTGTATTCATACTTAGTTTTATGTTAAAACTTTAGTTTATATGTGATATTTTGGGTCACTTTGTCTTAATTTGTATGCAGTTATCACTCTGCTGTTTGTTGATGAATTTATATAGAAATCGAATTAGTTTAAAACAGCAGCAGCAGAAGGTAAACTTCAGATCATATGTGAAAATTTTATAAACCTTATCTTATAAGGTGTTTCGGGATCAATACGCAAATGTTATCCGCTTGATGTAGGGTATACAAATCCCCGAATGCAATCATCACGATCGTTATATCAAACGTCTCAGTTGTAAAAAATAATGACAAACTAAAGTGTATGGAATTTTAAAGTCGACAGTGTAAAACACCATCAACAATATCATTCATGTTAAAAATTAACATCGTATGCTAAAACATCATGTACAAATGAGCTGAAACGTTATGTGTGATGAGCCCAACTCCAAAAGTAAAAAGTTTAGGGAAAATGCATTAAAAAAAAAGAAAAAAGACCATACTCATGTTAAGAAAAAGAACGCTTAATCTTATAATATAATTTTTTTTTAAAAAAACAACAAAAAAATAAAAATAAAATTACAGACTTAATACGTTTAATTTGTTGCTTTTCATATCCCTTATTTTGAATAACAACCGTGTGATTTGGCCTGTTCTCATCCATCTATATGCTTGTGTGCTTGTGTGTCAGTATGCCTGTGTGTGCGAGAGATATATATCCTTCCCGAAGCCAATCAAATTCCTTCATACTCATATTTTATTAGTGAACAGTATAAACATAGTTTTTCCTCTAAAATTTTGAATTAGTGGAAGGGCATTGCACGCTCATCTCTTAAAAGTTAAAACGCCTCTACCAGTCTTCGTGTCTCGAACTTTATAATACTTTTTGACTCATCAATTTGGTTACCATTTGAAGTTATAATTTGTTGATTTGAATCTTGTGTTCATGCATTTCTAGTCTTTCTATTCAATCATCTAATAATGGATTGGAAGATGCAGGCCAGTCTCTTTTCAGTGAAAAAATATATTTGAATAAAAACCCTCCTCATATATCTAGACTTGAAATCATCAATAACAAGCTTCTTATGTTGTCTTTCTGTTTATAATGCATCAAAAGTGCAATTTCAAAATTGATTTTAACATTTAACTATTTAATTGTTAATGTTTAAACATCTAACTCAATAGTTCACGACTTCACTTAAACAACACATTCTAATTTTCTAATTCAATAAAACAATAAATCAAAAAGCAGTCTAATAAATACTAGTATTATATAGAAAAACGAAGTTAAAAAACTAACCTACAATGAATAAAAAAAGACCAGCAGACTAATATTAAGAAGGAAATATAAACTAACCTTGAAGCAAAACTTAAAATACTAATCAAAGGAGACAAATCAATTGAATCGACACTAGTGCTCGAAATTACGATGAGTATTACTTATAGGAAATCAAGAATACATGGTGAGTAGATTAGATTAGATCACAAGAAATCAATATTACTTTTTTTGTCTTCCCACTTTTGTGTTATTTCGGCCAAACAGAACTAATCTTTGTAAATGAGTGGAACTTTGAAAGCACATATGTTGTCCAAAGTAATCCAAATGCCCAAATACAAATATATTTATTAGGTTATATAGTCGTGTAATACACGAGTTTATTTAATTTATATATATTTTACATGCAAACGTCAGCAAAAAAAACCTTCCTTTTTTCCTTTAATTTGAACCATTATGAGTAAATAACAACAATGTCAATGTGTAGCAAGCAAACATGTTGAATACATGTTTATAAAAAGAATTTTATTTCTTGATATCTTGATTAATATGATCCGTGTAGGTTTATATTAATTAACTGAAGGTTTTTGTGAAAAATTTTACTGTATGCAAGCGTTAGCAAAAAAAGCCTCATCTTTATTTAATATGAACCAGGATAAGCAAATAACAATAGTGTCAATGTGCAGCAAACACGTTAAATACATGTTTATAAAAGTAAATTTATATTATGATATCTTAATTAATATGATCTGTATGGGTTTATATTAATTAATTGAAGTTTTTGTGACAAAGGTTTTGTGTTTTACCTTTGATGTTAACATTCTAATCCATACCACTTGACTCGTTAGAGGTAGATTTTAAGTGACGATGAAGGCTAGACACCAGAAAACAGACCTCATGGTGGCTGGCAAGGAAAGAATTAAAAATTGGCTTAAAGTTGCTATTTCATCAAAAAAATAAATAATTACAAAAAACGGGGATTAACTCTCAATTAATAAATGACTATTGGTAGAAAATAAACATAAACTTGAGAGTGTCTGTAAACATTCCCGAATTGTGATTAATACCGATCAATAAATGAAAGTTGAGATTATTAAAAAAATTCAATAACCCAATTATTATATGTTTCTTTCAAAGTTATTTGCATTAATTTGCCACCTACAAATAAGGAATATAAGTACACAATTTTTCTTGAAGATATTTACAAATTCATAATTATTTGGGCGGGAAAATTGATGGTGAAAATGTATATGGTGCTTCATAATTATTTGGGCGGGAAAGTTGATGAAAATGTATGTGGTGATGACATGTGTCACCACATGTAATTAATTATTAAAATAGATATAAAGAAAAGTTTTAAAAATAAGAGCCCTAATTTTTTAGGGCCTTAATCCTCTAGCTTCACTTGGGCCTTTACTTGAGCCTTTATTGGGTCAACCCTAGGAAGATTCTTTCTTCACTAGCATGTAATTGGTTTGAATAATTTTATTCTTATTTCACGTTAATCTCAATTGATTTAAAGTTTCTTAATCTATATTTTGTGTATGATTATGTTCTTGGCACACTTAGTTTATTATAATTCATGTGTGATTTGTGATATGTGTTTAATCACTAGTGGTATTATGAGTCGAGTAGGTTCTACATAATCAACGAATAGTAAAGACTAACTAAAAAGGTTTAGAAAAAATATAATAACGAATCACAATTCACATGAATAAAAGTAGTAAATGAGTCAAAAAAATCTGGATGGACCAAGAAGCGAAACTTGAGGATGGGGTTGTGTTTGCATTAAGGACTGGGCTAGAGATGAAAGAACATTGATTACATGGCTCGTGTGAGGTCTCTCATGTGGCTCGTAGTCACAAAAATGGTGGCTAGTTCTGCCATTGAAACATACCGACTAAAGTTTCTTCCTTAAGGTTAATGGTCGGGGTCAATTGCCTTTTGGAAGGTATCGTTCATTCCTCTAAACCATTGCACAAGAGTGTTATGATCCACCTAAATTTAAATCATTAGTTTCGAATCATAAAAATTTAGGAGACGTTCACGAGTATCAAAAGGTTGTCAAAATTCTCTAGAATGTGCCACACATGACTGGTTCAAGAAAAGTATGGGAAAACCTCAGAAATGCTTGGAGAAGTCCAACAATTTCATAAAATAACTACCTATGATTTCTCTAGATAAATTTACTATAACTACATATATAGACTTGTATGGAATACTTAGTACAATAACCTAGATCTTATGAAGCTAGTATTTATAGGACTTGGATGGCTCATTTGCTATCATCTCACAAATCACACATAAAACCCACAAGTTATAAGCATTCATAAGACCATGTAAAGCTTCATTTGTAAAGTAGTCTTGTGTAACACCCAGATATTTTCTTTGACATCAACGAAAGAAGAAAAAGAAATAAAGTCCAAAGTCGGGGGACCAAACTCACCAAAACGGGAGAAAAATTGGACGAGTAGAGGAATAAGAGGGGAGGGCAGCTCACACCCTCCCCACACTTGTAAAATCTCAGCCAAAGAGAGGAGAGAAGGAGAAAAGGGAGAAAAAGGGTTTCAAGCTTGCTTCGTGTGGATTCGATTGTGAAAGTTGAAGTGTAGCGGGTTGAATCGAAGCTCTACTTGTCGGTATTGTTTGTGTGAGTTCTAGGACCCCTCTTTTATACGTTTTCAACTGATTTGGGCTTGGAACACATAGTTAAACCCGTTTTTGAAATGTGTGTGTTTGACCCATATGTATGTGTTTGTGTGTGATGCGAGTGGTGTTTGATTTCGGGCTTGTGTGTGCTTGAATGGTGTTGTGGTATGTTTTCCTAAGGTTTAGGATGGTTGATTTGGGCTTAGAAGAGGTTTGGAAGAGCTTGGAGGTTGAAAATGGCATATTGGGTTCGAGATGAGCTGCATTCTGCACCAGTTAGGGCTATGCGACCGAATGGCATGCGATTGGAGGCCATACGGCCGAAAGGAATACGACTGAGGTCCATACGCATGCCAGTCATGCGATTGAGGTTTCTTTCGTATTGGAGTCATGCGATTGGAGCCCATATGCATGCCAGTCGTGCGACTGAGGGTCATTCGCATGGGGAGTCATGCGATTGAGGTCCATACGCCTAGTTCTATCCGCATTAGGTCAATTCGCACAAGTGTTCATCCACATTAGGTCCATTCGCATGGGTGTTCATTCGCATATTATCCATTCGCATGATGTTCAGTCGCCTGGGAGGCAATGCGACTGAAGGGTGCCCATACGCCCAAATAGGGCTGGTGTACCCAAGGAAAACGTAGTTTATGTACTGACTTTCGAGGGAAAGTGCAGATGTAAGTTTTGACGTGGAAGGTTCCCGGGAGTTCATTTAAGTTGACTTTTGAGGTCATAGACGTTATGTTGGGCATGATGATGTATGATGTTGTATGCTTATGCATGATGCATGTTATGTATGTATGTATGATGCCTGGTGTGATGTTGTTGACTGTGTATGTTGATGTTCCTTATTATTATGTATGATTATTTTCCCTTGGCTTTACGTTGAATGTTAATGAACGAAACAAAAGTATTATGTAACGTAAAGTGGAAGATAATGAAAAGAGGAATGAAATGAAGAATGCATGCATTAATGAATGAACAAATGTAAGAAAGACTTGCAAGCAAATGTATGGAGGTTCACACTCAATGCGGAGTGTTAGCTCAACCGTGTGCGGGTTAGCTACCCTATGAGGATGCACACTGGGGCTTAATCCGTGTGATTAAGCAAATGTAT
>BJCM01240550.1:0-19693 GCA_018326385.1 Flaveria bidentis | reverse complement strand
TATCCATCTTTTTTTAAAAACGACATTATTTTTTTTCAACAAAAATTTACCATTAGTTTTAGTATTTTTTTATATTTTTGAACTTGTACCATATTGATATATTTTTTAAAAAAAATATGTCTACCATTTTCTTACACATGTGTAAATTAATCATTACATATTTTCAAATATGTTTTTAGATATGTGTAAATCCGGTATTATATATGTGTAAAATGATGTTCGTAGAAAAAAATAAGTTTTTTTATTTTTAATTATTTTATTATTTTTTTAAGAAAGAGGGAAACGAGATAAACATGTTTGTTTTTTTTATGTTTTTGTTATTTACCATTTTGCCATTAAAAAATTTATGTCTTACATTGATTGCTAGAGTTATCATAAAAAAATGAGTTTTCATTTGAATCTTCCTCAATCCTGTCGCTTTGCTCAATTTGTTGCTTCTTCCTTTTTGGCTCTTTAGACGAATACCAATTCCTATATATAATTAAAACATGTATATGTAAATGTTAATACTATCAACCCTTTTTCCGCATTCTTCTTTCAAGTAATTTAGAAAATCAACATCTAAGTCAATTTCTTCCTCGCCATCCATCAAATAAGAGGTAAAGGACGCAATTGTTTTTCGCTCATTTGCTTTACCTTTCTTCATCTAAGTCAACATCCTCCTAGCCATGAATCAAATTACATATGAAGAGTTTGTTGTAGGATCCAAGTGATGTGGAAGGTTCCATCACGAAAGGGTGTCATATGATTTCAAAAGTGCGGAAATCATAACCAAAATTTATCAGATGATTCAACTTTATTACAAGACTCAGAAGTGTGATCTTGTAATTTCCAAAAGACCTCACTTGCAAACGTCGAGCAAAAGGTGAAGTAACGCTAAAAGAAAACTTGAACCAATTCAAGGTGCAATGAAAACATCAAAAGGGTATGATTCCATGTACGACTCGGCTCAAGAAACAAGTTAGTTTCATCCTAATTTATTGTTATTGTAGCAAGAATTCGTCAAAATGATATATTCTAGATTTTTTATATAACTTTTAAGTATTTAACAATATATGTTGTATAATAAAAGTGCATTCCTCATCTTGATGATATTTTACTTTTGAAGGTGCATTATAGTTTCTTGCGATCCAAATATCATATGCACGTTTGTACGTTCATACGAATAATGGGACAAATAGGAAATATGATGTTACATATAATCATTATCTCCCACTTGTTAAAGAAAACAAATGCCTCATTTGTTTTACCATTACAACATTATGCTTTAATTCAAAGAAATCATGCCCAACTCAATCATAACCTTATTAAATACTATTACAAAAACGAACTGTTTAAATATAGTATAAAACTTAACAAATTAATTCAAAAATTACAAGAATGTTGATATTACTATTCTTATTATTAGCTTTGGTCGGTGGGATTTTTTTTCTTTTTTTGGGTTTTAATTTTTCTTTTGGTTTTTTTTGTGTTTTAATTTTCTTTTTTTTGTTTGTGTTTTAATATGATTTGTTTTGTGTGTGGGTTTGATTTTTTGTGAGGTTTGGGGGTGAGGTTTTTTTGTTGGTTTTTTGTGTCCGGATACGTCTCTTTGATGTGTGTTTCGATTATGTTCGTTGTCGTTGTCTTTCTCTGGGTTCCTAATTTCTTTTTTTCGTTATCGATACCTTGACGATACTCGTTATTAAGGTTTGTGTTTTCCTTTTGTTTTCTTTTTTTGGGGCTTTGGTTTTCTTCGGTTTTCTATTTTTGAATGTCGCCTTCTTGTGGCTTTGATTTTCGTCTGTTTTGTGTATGGTGTTGTATTTTGATTTAGTTTTGGGTTTTAAATATTCTTATGTGTTATAGATTGAGGGTTTTGATGTGTTTTACTTTATGTGCTTTGCTAATTTAGGGTTACGTTAAAACTCGCGTATCCGCGGCAATGCGCGGCAGAAAAAACTAGTTTATATTAAGTGGTTTCCATCTCCTTTAATTTTTGTTACTTTGCTTTTGAATATATGAAAAGATTTTCTAATTTAGTTTATAAGAATATCACTAAATGTCTCATTTTAATAATTATAAGATGTAATATACTCACTATAAATTATTATTATAAAATTTCACTCTTTCCCTTTAAATTGCGAAATCTTTTCTTTTTAATAATAATTTTTTTCTTAAAAAAATATCCTAAATCTTTAATCATACTGCAAAAGATTTTTGGTTCTTTTAGATCTATTCAATATTTTTATGTAATCCTCGTTAATTTAATTTTTTTTCAAAAAAGTCATATGAACCGTACATATGTTTATAAACCGTTCAAACTCAAACAAATAGTCTGGTTTATTAGTTTGATGATTTAAAACTTGAAATTGTTGGTGTAAATCAAACCGGAATTTTACTTTTACTATTATCTTTTTCTACTTCGGGTTGTGACGGTGTTCCTTTAGCTACTTGAGGGACCCGGGTCACACGAGCTGTACGCCCCCACCACCTTACACTATAAGAGCATGCACGGTAAGTATCTTATGTATTTTTGATAGTGTATTAGAAATTATATAGAATAGTTGTAAATGATTATACGTGAAAAAAAAAAAATATATTATTGTTTATCTTTATATTTGATAAAACACTGTTTATTTCTATTAAAATTTTAATATTTTTTAAATGCGGTTAGGAGTAGAGAAAAAAATATAATAATAAATATTAAATAATTTATTTAAAATAATAATAACTTTTAATATAATTATACGATAAAAAAATGACTTCAATTGTTTTACATCTTAAAAGTCATAACTCCAAAAATGTTATCCTCAAAATCATGAATGCAGCACTAGCAGCAGAAAATCAGATTTGTGTTTACACCTTATAATGGATCCAGCTCTATATGTAAGTCTCTCAATTTTCTCTTAGTAGTAGGTGAGCCCCTCATACCTTCAACACCCTCTCATTAACACTCATCAAAACCCCCAAATCACACCAAAATCCTCCAAAAATCCCAATGAAATCCATCATCTTACCCTTTTTCATCCTCTTCTTACACACCCACTTCCCAATTTCATCTGGGGTCTCAATCATATCCCTAAATTCACTGAAAAACAATGAATTTGACCCATTGGTGAAAAGGGTTTGTGGCTCAAAGATCAGTGAGTACTTAGATGATGAGATGGTGATGGAGTCTGAATCTAGCAGAAGGGTGTTGATGATGCAGAAGAAGTACATAAGTTATGAGACATTGAAGAGGGATCTTGTACCTTGTGGTACACCTGGTGCTTCTTACTACAACTGTAATGGCAAAGGGGTTGCAGGCCATTATAACAGAGGGTGTGAGGTTATCACTAGATGTGCTAGAGATGCTATCAACACATGATGTTGTGTTGTTTGAACTTTTGGTTGGTGAAAGTTGTAATCTTTGTTGTTGGATTCTTGATTTGTGGTTGATTGATGCTAACTTTGGTGGTCAGTTATGTTAGTTTACATCGTAAGGTCAATGTACTATCTTGTGTTTTGTGTTTTGGGTTGAGGTCTTGTTGTCTCATTTGGTATGTTTTGTTTTTGTGTTACATGTATCGTAGAGTTAAACGATATATGATACCGATATGTCATACGAAGTGAGAGAATAGATTCGAGCTTATAATGTTTGTATGATGTCAAAATCTTTAGGTGGGTATGGTGTGTATGTGGTGTAATGTGTATTAGCGTTTCCGAAGATGGTCTTGTTTCAAAAGGGGTGCTTAAAAACACTAGGAATGTGTATGATCATGGAGTGAAATGATGTTGTTGATAGGTGAAAGGTTATGTGACATGTTTGTTGTTGTCTATTGATATGCTTCTAGTGATTAGATGCATAAGAAGATGACTCAGAATGTTGGAGTAATGCTTGTCCTCTTGTTAGGCTATCTTTCCCGATTGCTCATTGTCGTTCTAATTACTTATTATAAACTACTCTTAGTTCGGGTCATTTATAGGACGCGATGAACATAGACTGACATTGGTGCCGGTTAGATTTGGGCATGATTCTTGTGTAAGTTTGCGCGTGTACACTTATCTTTGTTTGTTCGATAAAAAGATGATTGTAACAAATTTTGTTATTATAACATCAGATATCTGATGAATACCTTATACGGATATCAAATTCTTCAAAAGTCCGATAGATTTTGAACTTTTATTTTGTGTTTAACCAATTACTTCAATATGTCAAACCAAATTACTAAACAAACGAAGTTGATTATTTTATGACATTTTTGTCTTACCAGCTGGTTATGTCATAAACAAAGCTCATTGACTGAAAATTATAGTAACACAACCATTTTCAAGCAGAGATGTTTTGGTCTAGGTACGTTGAGCAGACACACAAGAGTGTCTGAGATTTAGGGTTGTAAAAGAACCGGACGTTCAGCAAGCAGTTTGTAAATCGTTTGACGGGAAGTTTGTTTATGTTCATTCATTTAATAAACGAACAAACACAAACAAGAAAATTTCATACGTTTAGTTAAACGAATGAATATAAACAGAAGTCATGTTCGTTCATTTATATTCGTGAACGTGTTCGTTCATTTATGTTCATGAACGTGCTCATTCATTTAAAAGTTATTTTTGAGATATTTATGTTAGTACTTATTTAAATTTGATGAATATTACATAATGTTTGTGATTTTAATTATAAAATCATAGATGAATAAACACGAAATAAACAACTCTAAGTTTAATGCTCAATAGATTCATTTAGTGTGCCCACATAACTAACCTATTTAATAAACAAGTGAGACATGAATAACTCGTTTCAAGATTGTAATTTGGAATTGCAATTAAAAGATTAATTAAACATAAAATAATAACCCTATTTGGTCTTTTATTGGTGTCTTTTATCTTTTAATCATATAATATTTTTGTCCGTTATCATCTACTAGTTTTTCTTTTTAAGTTTTTTCTGGTTGATTTTGATCTTTCACTAGTTTTTATTCTAATTTTTACTTTATAGCCGAGATATGTAATCAATAAAATTAGTCGTACAAACCCAACCACGATTTGTCTATTTTAATAAACATCTCTTAAGTTCATAATTTTGATAGTGTGCTATTATACCTTGTACCTCTATAGTAATCTCATATAACATTACATTTATACCAATACGATTCACGTGTTTCATTACTATGTTTATTTTCATGATTGTCTAGCTAATCGTGTCAAAGGTGAGTTGTACAAACAACATAGATTTCTTACCAAAGTGGACTTTGATCAATTCAAACAAAATGATCTTTTTTTCGGTAGTTTGTTGATGAACTAACAAGCAAAACGCATAGCAAATTAAACCTCTAACCCAAAAAACAACTACAATAGCGTTTACACAACCTTCACACAACCCTTATTCAAACCGACATCAACGATCATCTCATAAAGATATGACCAGTCGGTTTCTTACACGCCAACACCCCCGATCAACATAACAAACAAAACAAAACCCTAACATATACTCATTGTATCTTATAAAGAAAGCAACAATCACATCAAGCTCTCTTCGAACTCACCAAAAAACCCGACCCGTCTAGTACCTGTAGTGAGCAGGCTTGTATGGACCCTCAACCGGCACACTGATGTAATCAGCCTGGTCCTTGGTCAACTTGGTCAACTTGGCTCCAAGCTTTCCGAGATGAAGTGCAGCCACCTTCTCATCGAGATGTTTTGGCAACACATACACTTCCTTCTTGTACTTCCCGCTGTTCTTTTCTTTCCAAAGCTCAAGTTGGGCGATCACTTGGTTAGTGAAAGAGCACGACATCACGAAACTGGGGTGTCCAGTAGCACACCCCAGGTTCATGAGCCGACCCTCAGCCAACACAATGATGCCAGTGTTGGTTTCTGGGAAGACCCACCTGTCGGTTTGGGGCTTGATGGTGATTCTCTTGACACCTGGGTAGGTTTCAAGTCCAAGCATGTCGATTTCATTGTCAAAATGACCAATGTTGCACACGATCGCGTTGTTTTTCATCTTCTTCATGTCGGAAACCATGATGATGTCCTTGTTGCCAGTGGTGGTAACGAAGATATCGGCCTCTGAAACCACATCATCCAAGGTAAGAACTTGGAGTCCTTCCATGGTGGCCTGAAGAGCGCAGATGGGGTCGATTTCTGTAACGATCACGCGTGCACCAGCTTGTTTCATTGCGGCAGCACAACCCTTTCCAACATCACCATAACCGCAGACCACTGCAACCTTTCCGGCAATCATGACATCAGTAGCTCTCATCAACCCATCAGGGAGAGAGTGACGGCAACCGTACAGGTTATCAAACTGCAACAAAATCAAACACAAATGTTAAATAATGATATCATAAAACAAAGAATTACCTACAATGGATTCATTGATTAAACTTATGTGTGCTATTAATATTGTACACACCACCTGTTTGATAAAATGCCTCTAAGAACACAAATTACTGTAAAGTAAAGATCTAGCTACAATACATTCAGTAATCAAACTTATGTTTATTATTATTGTGCGCACCACCTGGTTGATATTATGGATCTAAGAACACAAATTACTGCAAAATAAAGATCTAGCTACAATACATTCATAGATCAAACTTATGTGTTGATCAATTTTATGCACATCAATTGTTCGATAAAATGCCTCTAAGAACACTAATTACTGTAAAACAAAGATCTAGCTACAATACATCATTGATCAAACTTATGCGTTCATCATTTGATGCACGCCACCAGTTTGATAAAATGCATCTAAGAACACAAATTACCGTAAATCCCAAAGATCTACCTACAATATATATTCATTAATCAAAGCTTATATGTTCATCATTTTTATGCACACCACCTGTTTGATAAAATGCCCCTAACAACAAACATCCAAATCACAAAACCTAACACTAATCACTGTAGATTCAACCCAAGCAGTTAGATCACAGAACTTCAAATCAACCAATTATGACTCAAACTCATCAGATCTAGCTAATCAACAAGCATTAATCAAACTTAAATGCTCATCATTTCCATACTCCAACAACAAACATCCAAATCACAAACCCTAATGCTCAAATCAACCAATCACCACCCAAATTCATCAGATCTAGATAAAAAACACAACAATCAGCAACAACAAACATACCTTGCTCTTAGTAACAGAGTCATTAACGTTAATAGCAGGGAACAACAGAGTCCCATTGGCCTGCATCTGATACAGCCTCTTAACACCAGTGGTGGTCTCCTCCGACACACCAACCAATCTCTCCTTCATCTTATGATACTTCTTCGGGTCACTCTGCAACCCCTCCTTAATAATCGACAACACGATCTGAAACTCCGCGTTATCCGTCGACGACGGATCCGGCAGCTTCCCCGTCTTCTCAAACTCCTCCTCCGCCTTCACACCTTCATGAATCAACAGCGTCGCATCGCCACCGTCGTCCACGATCAGATCGGGCCCACCACCGGGGCCCCAATCCAACGCCCGCTCCGTACACCACCAGTACTCCTGCAACGTCTCCCCCTTCCACGCGAACACCGCCGCGGAGTCACGTGCGATCGCCGCCGCCGCGTGGTCCTGAGTCGAGAAGATGTTGCACGAGCACCATCTCACCTCAGCGCCTAAGGCGGTTAGGGTTTCGATCAGGACGCCGGTTTGGATCGTCATGTGGAGCGAGCCGGTGATTCTGGCGCCTTTGAACGGCTGAGAGGGGCCGAACTCGGTCCGGCATGACATGAGCCCAGGCATCTCGACCTCGGCTAGCTCGAGCTCGAGCCGGCCGAAGTCGGCTAACGACATGTCTTTGACTTTGTATTCACGGCCGGTGGAGGTTTTCTCAACGGTGAGAGCCATGGTCGCCGGAGTGCGGTGGTTGATCGGAGAATTGTGGATCTCCGGTGAGGGTGGGTAAGGCGAGAAGATGAGTGGGGGAGATGGGGGGTATAAATAGGGTTTTAGTGGTGTGATCGACGGTCGAGATTTGATCTCTGTGTGGGTTTATTATTTTTTGGTTTTTTTCTTTTCTATATTAAGAGTGGTGAGATTGGGTGATGGGTACCACATAGATAAATAATATATTAATAATTAAGGAAATGGTTTTCAAAGATGGGATATTTTCTTTTGTTAGAAGGGAATATGGAATATTTTACTTAATAGGATACTGACGAAGTTTACGGGTTTTGGTTTAGTCTGTATGGGTACGAATCATCGTCGGTTCGAATCCACCGGCTTATTTAGTTAAATTAGTGTTGATTCCGGAGCGGGTTAGAGTGTTTGATCATTGATTTATCATATAAAAATATTGCTTGTGTTGTTATTCAGACTAATTAAGTATATTTTTTTTAATTTAAAAGATAAATGAGAAATATACGGATGTGTTATTGTTGTTTTCCTCTACAAAGAAATATGATGCACACAATAAAAAGACTTTGGTAGAGGTGGAAAGAAAAGTGTTATGTGAGTAAACAATATGTAACATTAACATTGCTATAAGTTTAGTACTATGCTCCTATAAAAATTTGGACAACAATACTCATGGGTGTTGATTTAAATATGGGAGTAATTATCTATATACAGTTTTGTTTTTAGTTTATTGTTTAAATTTCAAAGAAAGTGAAATAATACGAGGTTAACGGGTCATTTTTACATCAAACATGTGAATGCTTATGTTGTATTCGTTTTGACACTATTATAAATTATGTTATAATTTAATATAATATAGAGTATCCCGTAAACTTTTAAAAAGATTTTAGGCAAATACCATATAAATCAATATAGTTTTCTCTCACAAAAGTCACTAAACAGTTTTTTACAAATAAAAAACCAATATAACTTTTGTTTTGTTTTAATAAAAGTTTCTCGATAATTTTTGCACATAAAATCCAACATACTTTCTGTTTTGTTTCATAAAAGTCCATTGCCAATTTTTGTACATAATAACCCTCTACATAAAAGTCCCTAAACAACTTATTGCACATAAAAAACTAACATACTTTCTGTTGAGAAAATTTTACGTGAAAATATAAAGTATATTAGTTTTTTATATGAAACAATTGTTGAGGGAGACAAAACAAAAAGTATATTGATTTTTTACGTGCAACAAATTGTACAGAGACTTTTGTAAGAAAAAACTAAAAGTATGTTTATTTTTTATATTATTTGTCCTATATTTTATGTGAGCAAAAACACATCAATCATATTCTTTTTTTTCATATACCATGATATTTATACCTCTACTATCATAAAACAAACTACTTTGGTTTAAAACATGAATGTGTTAGAACCTAGCAGCGTCATGACCAAACAGGTTGGTTTGGGTTCGAACAAAGTTCACTTCACATGAATCATGAATGTGTAGAATCTAACAACAAGACACTGGTTCGGGTTAATCATGTATTACATCGGTGTTTGAATGAACATTTAAGTTTTTTGTTTAACTTGAAAAAATATTAATTATAATGATATTATTTAGTTCTAACATTGTTGAATTGATATACACAAATGATAAGTTGCCTAATAAATATTATATCATCAAGTTACATATACAATTATGCATCTATCATTTGATTTAAGGGTATACTTGGATTAATGCTTTTAACGGTTGAGGAATGAAAATGAAAATGGTAGATGATATTTGGGTTGAAGAATTGAGTTTTGAAAGAAGAGTTAATGTTATTACTTGTCACAAAGTTAATTCATGTCATAAATATTTTTTAAAAGAAGAGATAATGATAGTTATTTTATTGTCTACGAATACAGAAGTTAAATGTATCATATTTAAGTTCATTATCAGTATTAAAGGTGTCATGTCTAACATGACCATTTATTATCGCACAACATGTTTTGACGTCTCTATTTGATAATGAGGAAATGACCTATGGTATATTGATTTCTCATCCTTGAATTCTCACCTTTAATTCTCAATGTGGTCCTTAAGGCTCTACCCTTGATCCCTTAAAAGATATAACGGTCTTTTTCTAATGTTTATTGCATACTTACACAATCCTAACTAGAAAAATTACAACCGTTTAAACTCAGTTATAAATCCCGCCCGATAGCCCCATTACTTTAATAATCATTGATCATAAATGAAACATCGTCTAAATAAATCTATTAATCTTAAAATCTCAATTCACAATAACCATTTTTAATTTTTTGAAATCCACTTACAAATTACAACTTCCCTTTATATGTATTAGAAAGTTAAGGTGTGACATGTAAATCATAACCGCACCTCCGTACCACATCCGGCAAAAATGGGATATTTTCCAAAAATAATTGTCAAAGTAAATCACCGACGGTGAGTATTCTTATTTTTATACTATTGTTGTTATTTAAATAATTAAATCTAGATCTGTTTCTGGATCTATGTTCTCTACTTTTTGGTTTTTCTTTTCCTTTTTTAAGTTTGTTTCTTTCTTTTTTTGTTTACAATATAATATGAGCTGGCTTTTTGTATATTTTTAACTTTCAAAATATCTCAAGATAATATTTGAAAGGTTTGTTTACATCGAGTCCTCTTTCTTTTATTTTTGTTCTTTCTAAATTTATTAATCACCGTTTTATTAACTAGTTTTTAACACCAGCGACATTCTCTCTAGCTAAGATTTAAATCGAAATGTAAGAATCCTAATCTGTCAAAAAAAACTCAAAATCGCCAGAAAATTAGCAAAGTGTCAGTCCCAAGCTCGAACCCAAACAATGTTGTGAGGGTCGGATGGGATCGACTGGTACGACCGCGAATCCGATCAGATCAATACTAGTTTGTTTTAGAGGGGTTGAACCTGTCGGTTGATCCCAAGTCGGCGGTTGGAGCCGGTTAACCGGGGGTTCGGACTGGTTGAACTGGTTTTATATATATATTTTTAAAATTTTCAGGATTTTTTTACATAGATTAATTAAAATAATTATAATTTAATCGGTTCTCATATTCGGTTCAACCAGTGAACCGGTAAGATGTCCGGTTCACTGTTCGATCTGATTTTGAAAACATTGTCAGCTAGAACAGCATAACTGAAGAACGCATACCAACTTACCAAAGGATTTCCTTGTTAGTTGCATGAGACACTAATTAATATAAGTTTTCTTAAAGCGTAAAAAAGTATTTATAAAATGGTTAAAAGTTAACCTATTTTGGAGATGTGTCAATAAGGTGGAAACCATTGATGTTACTATTTATGGTATAGTAAATTGCTAGAAATTTGTGAATTCATTAAGATTTTTGTGTTTCCATGAATTTAGCTTTTTTAGGTTATCTTATTATTAATATAAAAAAGTGAAAATAAATTAGATGTACACTAATGGTAAGTAGAAACTTATGTTTGATTAATGGAATTTGCTTGCAATAGCAACACTATAGTAATAGCAAAATAGCAGCAAAACAATTAAGAATAACTTTAATTTATAGATGCTTGATGTGATTTCACGTTGAATTTAACTTGAAAATACCCATGAAAGTTACAGCTGATTGATGTTAATTTCTTGAAAACCAAATTTTGTTGGGGTAGTGAATTGGTGGCAATAACAATAGTAAAACTTAAATAGTAACAAAACCTAATCTTCATTTTAGATCTTGAATTGATATGCAATATACTTGTTTCGTACCGAAGGATTATATCACAACGCTTAAGAATGCATATCAGGTCTTTGACTTCAAAAGTAAAAGTAAATGGATATTAATAGCTGGACATCTGGGTTGAAACGTATATCAACATCAGTAAAAGAAAAGTTTCTTTGGCAACTTACCATTTGTCATTAAATATACATTAAAACTTGTACCACAACTTTTAAACATTGTAAGTTATTATTCATTTGGTTGTCCTTTAATGTAGCAGCCTACTTTTTATAAGGAAGTGAAAAGACGATTTTGAAGGGAAGCTAGTTACCATCGAACCGAGATTTCTTCTCTATATAATAAAAACTAGTACATGAAAATTGATAGGAAAAGCACACGGGGCACTCACTTACTTATCTATTGCCCGAAATAAAGGAGAAAAGGAGGTGCACATGATTCCGAAGGATTATATCACAATGCCTATGAATGCATAATGCATATTAGGTGTATGTTTGGAATTGCTTTTGAAATCAACTTATGATTTTTTGAAAGGATAAAAAGACAAAAAATGTTCCTTCAAAAGTTACCATAAGTTACAATGGTGGCTTTTAAAGTAATCACAAACATGCCTTAGGTCTTTCACTTCAAAAGTAAAAGTAAAGGGACATTAACAGTAGGTTGAAGCGCGTATCAACCTCAATCAAAGAAAATTTTCTTTGGAAACTTACCATTTGTCACTATATTGTAAGTTACTATTTTGGATACATAGTATAATATAATGGTCATCTAGCTTATGGGTTTTGATGTATGTAATAGGTGTTTTTTCGTGTTTAAATTCTGCATTAAATAGTTTAGAATGGATTTAAGAGTATACATTTTTTCATTAAAAAAGAATTAGATGTAAAACGATGGACGGTGCTAGAAAATGCAGATTTATTTATTAAGGAAAAGGAAAAGATACATAATTTTGAACACTTAATTTTTGGTTACGGTGATCAAAATGTTCGTGTTTAAAGAAACATGCACAATACTCATAGTGGGCTTTAAAGAAACAACATATGAAGTGTAAGCTCAAAGACGACGATGAAGAATCATGATCACCCTCTATTATGTACAAACGTTCAAGATTTTACACGAGTATTTTACCAATCATTTTGACTTTTAGACGTGAGTATTTTATCAGTTATTTAAGCATGTTTAAGAATACAAAAATGAGTTATTTAAAGGACGAGAGGTTAGCATGATCACATTCTATTATGTGCGTGCAATTGAACAAAGTTTTAGCACAAAACGTGATACTAAGGTAGCGCTTGGAAAGCAGAATTAAGATGCGTAATGGAATGAATTATTGAAACTGAATGAAAAAAGATATTTAGTTGTTGATCGTGAAAGGTTATTACATAAGTAATATCATTCTTTCTAAGCATGTCAAGTTCATTCCATCCAACATCTCTTTTTTCATTCCACCATCACTGACTGTCACCATTATAACCGTTTTGTATCTCATTCATTTATTTTTTTTGTCTAACAAACAACACAAAGTAATGATTTATTCTATTATTATAATATAACCTAAGAATACAATAGAATCAAATGATTTATTTCATTCACTCATCAATTTTGTTCCCTCATCCATTTCGTTCTCTATCCATTAAATTCCCTTGTTCGTTTTATTGTCTCATACTAAACACGCCTTAAGTAGCGTTCGGTATCCATAAATAAGAGCAGGAATGGAATGAGCGATAAAGGGTGAACGAAATATAACATGTTTGGTTGGCAAAAGTAATGGAATGGATCATTAAACAAGTAAACTCATTCCCTCTAATCACGTCAAATCCATTCCATCCACACCATCCCTTTCTTTTTTATATTCCATTCATTATTTTATCCTTAGTCCACCACCACCGCCCACCACCATCACCGACCACTACCATCGTCGGCCACCACCACCATCACCACTGGCCACCAAGATCAAGAGCCATCAGCCACCATCACCGCCACCAAATCCCCGTCGACCACCACCACCACCGATTGCTATCACTGGGCACCATGCACCACCACCACCAACCACACCGCCAATTTGGCTAGCCATCACCACCATAATCACTATTTACATTTTATTCGTTTGTTTTTTTACATAACAACCAACACAAAGTAATGATTCATTCCATTTCTAAATGGTAACCAAACAACACAATTGAATGTAATGGTTCTTTTTATTCTCTTATCCATTTCATTCCTCATTCATTATATTTATTCATTCATTCATTACTCCATACAAAACAGACTCTAATTGTTTCACTCATTTGAGAAGTTAATGTTAAAAATATTATATAAGTTAATTACATAGTTGATCAATGTGTATGTTTATATTGTAAGATTATTCCCAACGTTTGGAAATTATATCATTGATTCCAACTGTTTGTCAAATCTTAACACCCGTGATCATTAAAGTAGATGATCGTTAACGTTTCCAGTAAACTCTTTTGAAATTTAAAAAAATAGAATAATATATTCTCTTCCGTTTGTTGTCGTAAAAGTTACTATTGTGCATAGATCTCTTTTATATAAATATGTGAAGAACACAAAAGAGTACACCAAAATAATTTTAGTTGAGGATTTCGCTAGTTGACCATCAAAATCAAAATACGTAAGTTATTTGTTCAAACTTAAAGCTATACTTGAGGGTAATATGGACATTTTATTCACAACTAAAGTCTATAAGTTTGAAAGGAAATAGTCCAATAGGAGTGTAAATACATGATGGACCCTACATTATCAACAACACCTTTGGGGTTGGTGAGACCAAAAGACGATTTTACCCTCCTCAACTACCCACCCCACCAAACGATGACAACGACATTATGTTGACACTTTTGGCTCATAAATTGCAAAACATATAACGATGTTCTTTTAATTTTTTGATTTTTAAAATAAGTCTTTAAATTAAAAGTTACAAAAATAAACTTATTAAATAACATATTAAAAATGAGTTCAAGTCATACGAGTTTGACACGTTGAATTCTAACAAATTAAGTTATAACTTATTGACTGATAATAACTTACACAATAACTTGACTAGTTAATGACATTGATAATTTTTTACTTTTGTTATATATAATCTAATTCATATGATTATTATATCTTCACACGTTATTTTATCAGCATACATAAATGCTAAGATTCGACTGTTGTGGTAGACTTACAATGATATGTAATCATTATATCATTACACTTGATTTATTGCAGACACATATGCTAAGATTATATTGTAAAGGTAGACTTACAATGAAATGAAGTTTATCTTTATGATACACATGAAGATTTTGTGAATATGACGCGAATAGATAGATAGCCCAATAAAAAATCTCATGCTATATGAAACAGATAAGCAACCATTCTATATGCATGTCTTGAGTATAGATGGGCAAATTGGTGTGTTGGTACCATGTTAAAAGGAATTTGGTTGGGTTGCCAACACTTTTTTGGCTATTGTTATTTTAAAACTCTTTAGTAATTGGTATTCTAAATATGATTGCAAGAATTAGTGATCTAGTTTTCTTTAATGTAGCAATTTAGGAGATAGAGGACACTTGATTACTTTTTAATAAAGCAATTTAGGATGTAGAGACACTTTTACTTTGATCATTTCAGTTTGTTTTCTGCTTGATATTTTTTTTATTTTAACATTTACAATTTATCTTGTTACCAATGAAAATATGAAGCGACTTATGGAGTTGTCACTTTCACCGTGGATAGAGATAAGGTTTGTGTCAAAAATATTAACACAAATAAACAGAACCTTTGATTTATGATTTTGAGAACAAATCCACAAGAACACAAAGTTAGAAAATAATAGAAACTCTATAAACAAGACAAGATTTATATGTAGATGTTGTAAGATAACAATGATCAGAATGTGTTCACTCCTTAAACAATTTGTATGACGAACGAGCAAGATATCTTCAATAGGATGAAGAAGATGAACAGATGATCAAAGATGATGTTGAGCAAAAACTAATTGATCATATGTGTTAAACCCTTTTAATGTGTAAAACCAAGCTCAACGCTACTCCAAGCCCAAAATAACTTTTAAGATAAGCCCATCAATTCAACCCTTCTGATACAAGCTTTAACTTAATCAGATACATACTTAGCAACATTCGAACACCCGCATCCAAATATCAAAACAAGTAACCCAACATGAATAAGAAATAAAACACCACAATTAGAATGTAGTAATACGTATTTTATATCTGACATTAAATTGAAATAATACATATGTTTCAACATTGTTTTGTTTGTTTTATGCTCGCGGGCATTGATAAAGGCTTTCCTAGGGTTCTCTTTTTTTTTATATATATATTGAGGGATCTCCCTCCACTGAAATACAATTTGAGCATTTCATAAATGGATATTTCAGACTCCTTTTATTAATTTCAAGAGCCATGTAAACTAAGGACCTAAAATAGGATTCTGCAAAATGGGTATCTTTTAACATGTTTACTCATGTGATTTTGGACCTTAAAACTTTAATGTCCTTCTGAATTTGTGTGCATGCTTACTGCTTTAGTAGGTTCCATTCATGACTTAATTGTCGGTTTAGACCTCACTTAACACACACCACAACTCATGTATTGTATCTTTTATTTACTACTTAGAACTCTATTTCAATTGAAAGCACACTTATCTATTACTATTAAAAGCTTATCTATTACTATTAAAAGCTTTGGTTGGTGGGTTTTTTTTTATTTTTTTTATTGTTTTGTAGTTTTTTTGTTTTTCTTTTTTTGTGTTTTATTTTGTTTTGTGTGTGTTTTTAAAGAGTTTGTTTTGGGTGTGGGTTCGAGTTTTGGGGTGAGGTTTTACTTGTGAGTCACGTCTCTTTGACGTGTGTGTCGCTTATGTTCGTTTTTAGGGTTCGTTGGCGTTTTCTTTCTCCGGGTTCCTACTTTCTTTCTTTCATTATCGATACTCTAACGATCCTCGCTATTAAGGTTTGGGTTTTCCTTTTGTTTGTTTTTTTTGGGGCTTTGATTTTCGTCGGTTTTTCTATTTTGGATTGTGTCGCCTTCTTGCGCCTTTGATTTTCGTATGTTTTGTATATGGTGTTGGGATTTGATTTAGTTTTGGGTTTTGAATCACTAGTACAAACGTTATTTTTTGAGGCGGTGAAAAAACCCATTTGGGGCGGGTTTAGGACCGCCTCAAGAAATGTCGCTCCAAAAAATCATTTCGTTTATTAAGGCGGTCTCGTAAACCGCCCTAAAGAATGATCACAAACCGCCTCAAAAAAGAGATGTGCCAAACCCGTGATATCATCTGATTTACCATTTTGACCATTCCATTTTTTGTGTTTCTGATGCATCAATGGCTATAATGCTTGTTTATGTGCATCTACAATATCCATGAATACACTTCCGGTGGACTTCATCTAAAAAAGATAGCTTTAAAGATACATTTCATCTAAAGAAGATAGCTTTAAAGATACATTTCCAGTGGAGTTCATCCAAAAATTGCAAAATGCATTCCTATCACCGAAAAAGATATATAATTTACACTTAATGAATATGACTTAAACCTTAAAACTGACTTTTCACTGTTAGTCTTCAGCAGTAATCTCTCCATTAACAACCGCCTGCATTACCATCAACCCTTAAGAACATCAAACGAGCACCAAAATGGCCCTACTGCAGAGCGAGCCTTCTGCCGGAATCTCTGCCATCGGATCTGGCCGGAAAACCACTTGCAACCACTAAAAGTCTTTCATCAGTTCGTACTAATTTAGATTCATTTAAAGCAACATAAAAATCAAACAAAATATGCATCTCACCTAAAAAATTTCGTCTCCTCGAAAACCATTGACGCTGCCGCTGCTGCATCTAGCGGCCGAATCTACTACCAACTTGTTTGGTGAGAGCATTGCAACTGTCAGAGCCACTACAATTGGTCCTTTCTTCTTTTCTCGTTCTTATTGCTGACATGAAAACCACCACAAGCACAAATCGAATCCTTGTTGCCGGAAACCCTTAGTTGAAGCTACAATTTTGATTTTTTGTGGGTCATTGATTTGGGGTTCTCCTGATTTATACTTATAATTCCAATATTTGGGGTGGTCAATCCTAAACCGCTTCAAAAAATCACTTTTCAAAATAAAACCGCCTCAAATAATAGCGATTTTGATTTTTTGTTTTAATAACATTTTTAAGTTTTGAAATCGCTCCAAAAGTTTTCTTTAGACCCGCCTCAAAAAAAGAGTTTTGTACTAGTGAATGTTCGTGTGTGTTATGGATTTGGGGTTTTAGTATGTTTTACTTTATGTATTTTGCTGATTTTATGGTTTTAAACCTTCATTTTGATTTTGATTTTGATTTTGGTTTAGGATCACGTTAAAACTCGCATAGCCGCGGCAACGCGCGACGCCAAAACCTAGTTTACATTAAATACAAAACAAACTTGCTCCTAAAGAAAAGGCCAGTAACATACCGCTTCGTGAATATTCCTATAAGCCAGGAAAACAAGCTCATTATTTTGATCAATTACTCTCTAATAAAACACGTGAAATAAATAAACTAAATTATCAACCCATGACCCGTAAGCTACTAAACCGTGACCCCGTGAACCAAACCCAATCAACCCATCATTAATACACCCATCTTGCTGTTGGTCAGACAGACCTCCTAATTCATTTTTTCTGTTATTATCGTATTGCTACAAAAACCTCCATAAGGTTATAGAAAATAAAAAGGGCCAATGGGCACGTTAACCTGGTAAAAACATTCATGAACACATTGTATTGATTCAGCACACGTTCTTGAATGAGAAATAGAGTAAAACCTTTGTTTATAGCTTTAGATCTTCAAACATTATGGTTAAGAAAATTGAAAGAATAATATTATTTTAGTCAAGTTGATTTGATGGATCTAGAAACTCATTTTTATGGAGCCATTATTGTGTTAAAAACAGTGTTTTCCCGACTGGATCGGACCGGCCGGTCCGACCGGGGATTGGTCCAGTGGCCGGTCCGGTTCGCTACGAATCGTTTTTTAGGGGTCGAACCGGCCGGTTCTTCCCGAACCGGTGGTCGGACCAGGAAACCGGACTGGTTCAGATCGGTTTTTTATTTTTTTTAATTTTAATGGGGAAAAACGGGGTGTTAAACCATAAATTAGTGTGTTGGATATACAAATATAGTTAAATTTTATATATAACTATAATATATATATATATCTATATATAAATCATATATAAATTACTAATATTTAACTACATATATAAATATAATTAAAACATAGTTAAATCCGTGATAAGACTTTGTTTTACATTTGAGATAAATGCCGGAGTTACAAGATAGGAAAAGTACAAGAAATTCGAAGAGCTAATGAAGAATGTTAGACAATGATGTAAACTAGGTCCAAGGGGGAGTTTGTTGATACATATATACTTAGTTTAGGAGCTTAATGTAATATGTCTATCATGTCTTACATATATGTAACTGAATGGGTATGAGTGAAATACAAAGTGTGGTTGATGTTTATAATGTTTAATATTTCATTGTTTATTGTGTGATAACTTATAGTGAACTAAATATATAAGTTTGTGGTTGTTATATATAATTTTTAGTCAATAATGATTGAGAAACATGTTCAAACTTAATCGTGTGAAGTTCTCATGAGAATGGACCATGCTAATGGACCATACGCATGAATACTTCATGCTAATGGACCAGTCGCACGACTGAACCAGGAGACTGGATCAGTCGCCCGATTGAGACATAAGATTGACTCAGTCGCACGACTGGACCTTCAGTCGTGCAGATGGATCAATCGCATGATTCAGTCGCACGACTGAACCATGCTAATGGTTCAGTTGTGCAATTTGAAGACCCTAACCTATAAATACCACCTAATTCGTGGAAAAACGTAACAATTCGAATACCTACGCACATAATCGTACCCCAGCCGTCCAGAGACTCAAGAAAACCTGTTCCAAGTTCATAGATCGTAGTTGATCGTTCTCTAATCATTCTTAACGTTTCATTAATCGTTAGATTAATCTAAACTGTGTTCTCCCTGATTGGATCGCCAATCAAATAGGATTCCGCACTATTTGAGTTGGTATACGCGTAGAATCAGTTAGTACTCCGTACGAAAACGGTCCTAACAAGTGGTATCAGAGCT
>BJCM01240523.1:0-15932 GCA_018326385.1 Flaveria bidentis | reverse complement strand
CCCCCCCGGCCCCTATAATGCTCCGCCAGTGGACATAAGGACAAAGTTGACTAGTGGAAAGCTTGGTATAATTGTGCTCGGAGTGAGATAACTAGGCGGTATCACAAAAATATCACCCATGTGCTATAAACAAACGTATTGTTTAGCGAACTGTTCGTGATCTGTTCGGTAGGAAGTTTGTTTATTTTCGTTCGTAATATATGAACGAGCACGAACAAGAATATTTCGTTTGTTAAGCTAAACGAACAAACATGAACCACGGTTGTGTTCGTTTATTTATGTTTATGAACGTTCAATAATAAGTTCGTTTATGTTATTTTGTTTTCGTTTTTAAAGATTTTATATTTTTTATTTTACTAAGTTTTAGCTTTTAAAAATATGAAACTCTGGTTATACTATATGTCTTAGTCAACATTTCCTATTTGACTAATTTAAACTTTAGTTTATGTTTAATTTTAATGAACTTCATAATTTCTATGTTACTTATAATCATGTCAAGTATGTTCGGATAATTATATTATGTTTAAGTCAACATTTTTTGTCTTTGTTTTTGTTTATTTATGTTTAGTAAGTATTTATGAACTGTTTATAAATAATTTATTTATTTTAATGAAACCAACACGAACAAAAAATTTAGTTCGGTAAGGTGTTCGTGAACGGTTCATGATCAACCTCGTATTTTCTTACTAAATGAACACGAATGAGACCTTTTTTGTTCGTGTTTTTTCGATTCGTTTACACCCACAGATGCACACACTCCTTCTACCCTAAGGATATCATAGCAATAGAAAAACAATGATGATAATGTCAATTAAACTCTTAAAATACAAAGGAAATTGGAGTAACTTGTTGAAGGAAACAACTACTTCAGATTATTCAAAATCTTATAGGAAGATATTTTGAGCAGTCAAATGAATTGAAAGTGACGACGAAAATGAAACCTAGGAAAAGAGGCAAAATCTGATACAATGATGGCAATCTACTTTTGCTTTTAGAATTAGACTTTATGTTTTTTTATTTTTGAATGTGTTTTTGGGGTTTGGTAAATACCCACTCGGAGTCGGTGGTTGGGGTTTCATCCCCTCTTCTTGACCGTTGATTTTTTATTTTCTGTTTCCTTTTATACACAATTATTATTTTCTTTATCAAATTTATATCTAGCTTTACGTCATCCTTACCGTATCAAGATGACATCCTATATCAGTTTTATAACTTCAGCTTTATAGGTTATATAACATCTATAGTTAATTACGTAAAGGATCGCGATATACGAACACCCTATCAGGTCTTATGTGAACATCTTTTAAAATTATTTTACGGCTTGTAAAGATCCTTACAGGTCGTGTTGGTTTGCAAAATACCAAATTATGAATTTATAAAATGTTACGGCTCGTATTGATTGTTACGACTAGTATTGACTTTAATTTACGGGGCCATAAAAAAAGTTTATGAGCGTATATAAAATTTATTATTTTTAAAAATTTTTGCTTTAAAATTTTATTTTTTTCAATAAATGTTTTTTAATATTTTAAAATTAATTAGGTTATAGTACTTTTTAGTTTAATATATATTAATTTATAAAATTTATAAATAAGTATTTTATAAAAGCAAAAAAAGTAAAGATAAAGAATTTGAATTTACTTTAAAGGTATATATAAAAGTAAAAAAATTAAACTTAAAATTATGTATGACATAAATGGGTGTTTGTATAATCCAACCCTTATTTTTATAGCCTAATTAATATATAAATATAATATGTTCATATTGGTTATTGAATGATGTTCTAAAAACACAAATACTAATATTTTTTTATAATTCACTTACAAACATTTCATTTAATTAAAGACTACACTTACAAATTTATAGAGAATGGAATATGAATGCTTCGACTAAAACATTTATTTATATAACTTATAAATAAGTTTTTTATAAAAATGAAAAATAAACCCAAAAAATATTATTAATTAATAAATCATAAATGAATGAAAAATGTTAAAAATTAAAAAAATCAGAATTTTACTTATGGTCATAAGACTCATTACGACCCTGTCATTACGAGTCATAATGGACAACACGGGCCGTAAAAATCATGAAATTACGGGCCGTAATGGATAATACGGGTCGTAAAAAATCATGAATTAACTGATTTGATATTTACAGACCGATACGGCCAGTGAAGGCTCTTATGGACCATATCAAAGGCGTCCAGATATCACTCTAGGTGTATTTATAAATTATAACTGACCTCTTACACAAATGGTGTTTGTGGTTTAATCAAAATAATATGTTTGTGTACTAAGAGTTTGAAGTAACAAGTATGGGTATCTTGCTTTTAGTTTTGTCACAAGTTTAAGTATTAACACTAACATACGTTTGATCTTATCTTAATTTGAATGAAATGACTAAAATACCATTTGAATGACCAATTTTGTAATTGCGTCTATCTTTTTATTTCAAGGACCATTTGTCTCTCAACCCCACACCCACCCACCTTCGTCTACCTCAAGTCCGACCACCACCATAACCATTCTGTCTGCCACCCCTTCCTCCCTCCCTACCTCCACCATCATCAGCAACCGTCTTGTTTAGACGAAGCCACAACCAAAATAAACCAGGTTCCCCCACCTTGGTAACGCCTCATCTAATCAAAGTCGTAGCGCCTTAGTACCAAGTAGACTGTCGGTTCCCCCACTTCCGATGACACTGATGACCTGTCGTTGGGGTCATGCAAAAACCTAATTAACCTAGGTAGCTAGGATAAGTCGGGTATCGTATCCACGAGTAGCATGTGATTAATGTTACACGATTCGTTTGATTATTTAATATAAATTACTTAACTAAAACTAAATCATTGAATACTTAAATTATTGCCTCTTGGCTGCGTAAATTAGATTTTGGAATGATTAAGAAATTAAGTAAGAAACAAATTGCAAATGAGTAAATTTGATTAAGAAGACGATTATGATAATGAGTAATCCACTCTGGGGTTAAGGTTTGGTTTTTAGTAATCGTTTAGTTCAACTTGGTCGAAAATCCTTAACGGGGATTCTATGCGTGTAATGATTAAGTGATAATGATAATCAAAACTTAACAGGTCTTAATACACAATACCAATTCAATTGACAACCAAGACTCTATAACCATACGATTCGTGCAATATCATATGACATTCAAATAAAGGTTAACCAAAACAATTATTTAAATAATCAAAGCACGAGTTAAACTTATAAAAGAACTTAAAGGGTTCTAAAGTTTAATCTCAACACAAATTTATCACAAACAAGAAACTAATCACACGAAACCCATTACCCGAAGCTGTTCATTGTTCTTGAATGACCTTCAAAACCGTCGTTGATTTGCATAACGGATGATTGAATGGTGTTAGAACGATGTGGAATGATGAATTTCAGGCCTAGGAACTCCCAAAATCCGTCTAAAATCTTCCTAGGTCGAATGGGGACAAGTGGTTGGTGAAACCTAACAAAAACACAGGTTTATAGGTATTTCACGAAGGTACTGGCGTAGGTTACGCCAGCCAGCGTAGCCTACGCTGGGGTGTTTTTTTGCTATTTTTTAGCTGAAGCTGGTGTAGCCTACGGTGGCTGTAGTAGGCTACAGTGGAAGTTTTTCTGTTGCACTTTGAATTTCTATTTCTTGACCCCTCCAATGTCTTGTTTCCCTATGTAAGCTTCAAACTTTGTTATTTTACCTATAAAATCAATTCAAACTCCTAGTTAACCTATTCAACATAATCAAATGCATAAATACGAGTGATCATACTTAATATTAAACATTTATACACTTAAAATACCAATTCAACACACTCACATCAGACACCTTAATCCGTTACAAATTGAATATACATACCCCAATCCTATTACTTGAAACTCTTAGTAACCAAATCTGTTATTTTAAATAACTCACTTAACTAGAAAATATACTTTTAGTGACACAAATTATGACATAGACTGATTTTATAACGTGCAAAAGTGTGTCATAAAAAATATGTCATCTTTTACAAAATCTTAAGAAATGATGACACGCATTTGTGCGCGTTATAATTTTGGTGTCATAAAAGAGAAAAAAACATGAAATACACATTAGGATAATTGTGTGTCATCTTTATGTGTCATGTTATATATTTTTTTAATCCACATAGAACTTGAACATGTTAATTTAAATAAAAGCCCTAAATCCTCATAAAAACTCCACCACCATCAACATTCACAAAACCCTAACCTATCCTTCACCACCATTGACATCTACAAATCATGAAATTGATTGAACAAATGCTCAAAAACTCCATCATTGATATTTGGTAGAGTTGTCAGACATCACCACTATCGAGTGTTTACATTTGCCTTCGGTAGAGTCGCCAAACACCACCATCATCGAGCTTTTACATCCACATTTGGACACCACCACCATTGACATTTGACTAATCATTTCCATTGAGCATTTACATTTGCATTTGGGTTACTACAATCCCTTACCAAGTTCCACCTTCTATCTAGATTTGATTTATAATGTCTTGTGATCTTGATTTTAGTCTCACAAATAAACATTTTAGGGATCTGATATGTTTTTAACATGCTATCGAAATCAATTGTAAGGATAGAAAAAATTCAAAGGATTAATTGTTATAAAAACTTATGTGTTTTCCAATATGTTTAGTTTATTATATCTCTCCATAAACTTATTTATAAGAGTTTTTTACACCTTTATAGACTATGTTTACTTGCAGGCCTCTCCAAAACATATACATTGCATAAAAGTTATTCTAACTACACAAAAAGAATAAGCTAGATGGTGTTGTTTACAGAATGCAAATTTATTGTGTTTTACAGCAAATCCGATCGATCCCTTTGTTGATTAGATGCTAGAAGAAGTTTTTAGAAACTGACAATAATAAATAAGTAGAACCGAACAATTGTTTACATTAGCATCAACTTCACGTAAGAACAATTGTATTTTCTTAACTTGGTATAGGAGTTACGAAAACGTTAATGCTTATTTCCTTTTTTTAACTATAATTTTTTATTTATGCTATTAGAAACCTTGATTCATATTAAGTGTCATGCTAATTGAATTTGATTTCAGGACCATTTTCATACGGAATACTAACTGATAATGCGTGAAACCAAATTAAATAGTGCGGAATCCTATTTGATTGGCGATCTAATCAGTGAGAAAGTTTACCCGATCGATATAAGAATAAACTATACGTTAAGAATGAGTAGAAATCGATCAAGAACAAACTATGAAGTTGGATTGGGTGCTCTGGACGGCTAGGGTTTCTGGATATCGAATTGTTTTGAATTCTTATGTTTTTCCACGAATTAAGTGGTATTTATAGGTTTGTAGTTTCCATTCGTATGACTGAACCATTAGTATGGTTCAGTCGTGCGACTAAATCATGCGATTGAGTCATACACACGACTGAAGGTTCAGTCATGCGACTGAGTCAATCTTATGTCTCATTCAAATGACTGATCCAGTCTCCTGGTTCAGTCGTGCGACTAGTCCATAAGCATGATGTATTCATGCGTATGGTCTATTAGTATGGTCCATTCGCATGAAGACTCATCCGACTAAGTTTGAACACATTTTTCAATTATTATTGACTAAGAACTATGTACAACAACTTCAAACCTATATAATAAGTTCATACATATGAATCATATTCAACACAATAATAATATGAAATTGATAAACATTGATAAGCAACAACCACATATTATATAACATCAAATCAGTTCATTACATATATGTAAGACATGAAAGACTTTTACATTAAGCTCATAAACTAGGAACATGATGTATCTACAAACTCCCCCTTGGTCCTAGTTTACTCTATTGTCTAACACTCTTTATATGTTCTTCAAACTTTTTGTACTTCTCTTCTCTTGTGACTCATGTGTGTATCTCAAAAGCAAAGCAGAGTCGTATGACGTGTTGGAACTGAATAGCTTGTACAATGTCTTGCGTGTCATAGAATAGTGGCCACTTGTATAATGTGTAAACATTTTCAGCTGACAAGTTGGTTAGCCACATAGGATCAAATACTCTGATAGTCTCTATATTTCCTTCTCTGTTCAGCACTATGACCGCTTCACCCGTCCTCCAATCATAATACCACCATTTGAAGTGTGGAGTGAAGTCCCGAGGCATTTCCCGCAAGGGAATCTTATACATTGTGCGTAGAGGACTCTACTTTAGCATGACCTTAGGCTTTCCAGATATAGGGTCCACTTCAGACCTACGGATGTACCTCTTTGGTTGTTGAGGTCTGAAGTTTCCCATCTGGTGTGGTATTCTTTCTTCAACGCAACCTCAAACCAACCTGACATCTTCCTTGGATTAACATACAGTAGATTTAAGCATGCCAGTCGGTTGAGCTCAAAACTAGGAAGATTCTTCAGATCATGAGGATATCTGAAGTACTCAATCCCCTTTTCTCTCTTTAAAGCATAGACATTCAAGTCTTTAAAATAAGCCCACGTAATGATTTTACGGACACCTTCTGATGTTTCTTGACTGTGTACAGTTTGGTGTAGGCATTCAGCTTTGTAGGTGCGTACTTGGATTTCATTTCAGCAAAACAAGCCGCTCATTCAACTTTCTTCAGTTTGACATTGGCATCCAAAGCTTGGGCCGAGCTTTCTTCTTTCTCCTTTTCTTTCTCTACTTCATCCAGCTTCTTAAATGTAGCACTGCCAAAAGTATCACCCAAATTACGTATAACATTGCCTTCGTGGTCAGCATACTCTGGATAGTGCTCAGTTGTAACATCCTCAATCTCAATCTCATCTACATCTTGTAGCTCCTCATCACTGATTACATCAACTTTCGGAGCATCTTTGACAATTTCATCAGGATTATGTCGGAATATCTCAGCCAGCTGGTCATCGGTTAGATCATGAATGATTTCTCCTTCTTCGGGAGTGTAGCTCACTGACCTTCTGATTATTCCTTTCAAGTCAAGAATCATGGTTGACCGAGACTTGACCTGCTTAAGGGGTTGGACATCATATTCTTCTGTTCATAGAGCTTCATCTGTTTGATTAAACATTAAGCACAACACACATAAGTCATCATATAAAGCATTTAAACATAAACTGACAAAAAAGATAATTAATTACATTAATGTAATATAATTCAAATACAAAAGTTTCTAAATACAAATACATCTAACTATTACTTTTGTCTTGAATAGCAGATTTTTTAGTTGGAGGAGCAGAGGATAAGGCTCCTTGATCTTGATTCCTTTTAGTTCGCCTCTCCTAAGCTTGAGGATTAGAGGCTGATGCAGATGCATCACCTTCCTGATCATCATCCTTATCATGATCTTTTCGGCTCGGTCCTCCCTCCTTGACATCTTCTTCACTATCATCTTCATCCTCATCATCATCATCATCATCATTATCTTATCACTATCACCATCTTTGATCTTTAGAGGCTCACCCTTTGACCGCTTTAGCTTTAGCATAATCTTCTTATTTTTCTTCTCGAGCTCTTCTATTTTCTTCACCGACGCTAGCACCAACTCATTTTGACTTGTAAGCGCATGGTGGGCTCGGCTTAGAGCTCTCTCATACAGCTTGCTCTTCTCACTAAGCTCCTTGATCTTCTTGGCTTGAGCAGCATTAACTTCCATCATCTTGTGTAACTAAGAAGCCCTAAGCTCATCAGTTGCAAGCAGTCTAAGCACAATGATGTTTAGGTTAGCTAGCTGTTCCTCTAACCCGATATGGGGTAGAGAGGGTCCAACAGTGAATGGAGTGTGTGTGGAAGGACCAACTTGGTGACTGGTGGTGGTAGAGGTGGTAAATATAGGAGATGGAATGTGTGTGGGATGTGGTGGAGTGGATGTGGTAGTGGTGGTGGGATGAGAGATAGTAATAGTGGGTGGAGTGGTGGTTGTAGTAGTAGTTGTGGGGGTGATGATAGGAGGTGTGGTTGTGGTGGTAGTTGTGGTTGTGGTGGTAGCTGTGGTAGTGGTGGTAGCTGTGGTAGTGGTGGTGGCTGCAGTGGAGGGTGTGACAGTGGCGGTAGTGTCAAAAGAAGTAACCAATGTGAATCTCGGCCTCTTGTTCTTAGTCCTGTAAGGTTGGGCCATCCTCTTCTTCCTAGAGCCCTTTGCCAGAGGCGCTCCCTCTTGGCTGCTGGGATGGTCCGGGGTGTAAGAAGGATCTGTGACATCGGTAGCGTCACCCCTAGACTCAGCCTGGTGTCCACCAACCGCCCTGAGCCCTCTCTAAATGGCCACGATCCGGCTCCCAACTGTCCGTACCAGAGGCTTATCATCTGTCTCCTCTTCTTCCTCTATCAAAAAATCAGGATGGATAGCAGCCTGCTCAGATCCACCTGACGCAGAAGAAGTACTGGTGGAGGTGGTGAAGTACTGGGACCTGCGTCTCCCCCACCTTGACCGTCATCTTGGTCATCATCGTCGTCATCGTCATCAGATGTGGCAGTCATGAGGGGCTCTGTATCTGAATCACTATCATCATGACGCCACTTCCTCCTAGCAGGTGCCACATAGTCTTCTCGGGCCTGGTGCCTAAACAATCTCCTGACAAGGGGCTTCACCTGCTTCCCCCCTGTATACTCTCATCCTGCCTAAGGTGGTATCATCAATCACCTCAAGCATCAGTGCATCATCTCTCTCCTTTGGCAGCGAAGGAAGCTTCTTGTCAATAATCAGCTGTAAGAAACATGGATACATATATAAACCTTCCTTGCCTTTAGCCTCAAGGTTCTCGATCAGATAGGTGAAGATCATGCGAGAGATACTAAAAGGATGGTTCAGTACAAGTACAACATATGCATTCTGGATTTGGTCGGAGAGCTCGTCAAATCCTCCATGCCTGGAGGCTATACACTTCAGGATCACATGTGCCAAGTATTTGAGTTACGGGCACATGTTACTCTTATTAAGTACACCGGTATTTATGTCACCGGCGTACTTAATCCTCAAAAAGCATCCCCGGACCGTGAGGGGATGTAGCTTAGTTAGGTGGGCTCCATCCTCACCCAGACCTAAGGCCCGTCTCAAGTCATCCTCAGTAATCTCTATCTCTTCACCGAATATAGAGCTTTATGTGCAGTGTGGCTCAACTGATCGGTCAACCCTGGCGCTTTCCTAGAATGCTTGATGTATGGATCTGTATGGTGTGCATGGTGTCGAGATGGCTTTGAAGATCCTTGATCTCCTAATAAATGCAATAATCCCAGTGAACTTAAAAGCATTCCTAGTGGTGGCATCCAGGTGAGCACATATGTTGTGCTTAGTGCTCATAGTCCACCTATCAGCCATATTGATGCAACATAAGAGACATATACGTTAGATTTATGCATTACAGAAGACAATTGAAACTTCTGTTTTGGATCTGTCTGGTTCAATCTTGCGATTGAACCATACGACTGAGTTCAGTCGTGCGATTGAGCATGCTGCTGAGTTCAGTCATGCGATTGAGCTTGCGACTGAACTTATTCGTGTGTTAAGCCATGCGGTTGAGTCAGTCATGCGACTGAGTCACCGAATGATTCAATCATGCGAATGAATCTTGTGCCTGGCTCAATCGTGCGACTGAAGTTCATTCAGAGTGTCCATTCACATAATGTTCTGTGCGACACTCAGACCCCGAATCTTGGTCAAATCTTGATGTTAGACGTCATGTTTAGACTCATTAGATTCGCAGGAACTCTAAATATCACTTAATGTCCTTCATTTCAATGATTATGTTCATTTAAGTGGGCTATTTTAAGAGTAGTACTAATTTCTTGATTTTAGGCGATTAGGTCATTTAGGGTTTGATTACACTAATTTTGATTGATTTCAGTCCTACAATACCTGTAGATGAACAATGGATCAATTAGTAACACAACCGGCAAGAAATCAAGGCGAGAAGAAATTTTGGCAGGGTGTCTACGTATGAGCAGGTTTTGAATGATTTGGGGGGTGGTGAGACATGTGACCGACTCACCCCTTTTTTTATACTGTCTTAATGTTCAATTGTACGACTGGACCCATACGCCTGCTCCAGTCGTGCGACTGAGCCTATACTCATGCTTCAGTCATGCGACTGGGGTTCAGTCTTGCGACTGGGTCATACTCCTTGATCCATTCGTGCGATTGGTTCAGTCTTGTAGTCCAATCACATGGTTGTTCCATACTCATGGTCTAGTCGTGTGACTGTCTCGTACTTATGGTTTAATTGTGCGATTGGCTCATACTTATGATCCAATTGTGCGAATGGATCATACATATGATCCAATCGTGCAATTGGCTCATACTTATGAGCTTGAGCTCTTTACACTTTCAACTCTTTAAAATGTTAACATTTGATAAACATTATGACCTTTTAACACCATTTGATCACCTCAGACGTGATCCTTTTATTTTTAAAACGGATTGGTCACCTTAGACGTTGCTCATTTTAATTTTGAACATTTTGGTCACCTCAGACGTGACCCCTTTTGAGTGAGTGATTCATAGATTAAGTCTAGTTGTAGAGTCCGACATCTACGTAACAAATTACTAGAAAACAAAAATTGAAAACACTTTGAAATTTAAAACAAAACAGGACATATTTTTGTATTTTTTATTCGAGATGGAATTAAACCTATTAGAGTACATCTAACCAATTTTACTTCCTGGACAACACAACTTCAAGTTAATTTTATCACTTCTGGAACGATTCATTATGGAATCATACAGGTATATCAGAATCATTTGGGACATTTTAATAAACTATATTGATGCTAGGTTCTTATTTTAACCGAGAGTCAATAGCAGTTTTAGGAAATCATACTAGAGCTATAAGATGCTTACAATGATTTTGACTGTTAAGAAGTGCAACTCACGATGATTGTCAGTATACTTGTCCACTTAAATTCATACACAGATTTTTGACATACATTAGTGATGAGTTAAGGTTTAATTATTTCAACAAGCATTTGTGGATCCCACACTTATATGGTAATCAACATTCCTCAGGAAATTTTTGAGCGGTCCACGGGCATATTTCAAGAAGAAACTATTCTAAGAGCTTTCAAAGAGATACCAAGCCTCAGGTCAGTGCCATCGCACAACACAGAGGCGCAAACTCCAATGAATTCTAGAATATTTAGGTTATGCTTATCCTCAGGTTAGTGCCACCGCACAGTAGAGAGGCACACAACCTATCTTCTTGTTAAAGCATTTATTTTTCTTTTTGCATATAACGCACCAACAACATAAGTTATTAGCTTGATTGCATTTAGAATTTTTCCATGTGCTTTGTTCATTTTTATGATCGCTCGCACACATATGTGGCGTTTATTTTGCTTGTCACCCTTTATTGGAACTACGTTGATTGTGTTAACCAGGGATAAGATGGGAACCCACAACAAGTTGAACAACTTAGTTTGAATTTAAAACCACCAATAAGGTCTACTAATCTATTGTGTTGAATCTACCGACACATCATATAATGAACTAGCAACCTCTAGGTATACTTTCTCTATGTTACCTCAGTAGCAGACTAGTTTTACTATCATTTTTCCTTTTATTTTGCTTAAACTTCTCAGACTTATACTTTGAATTTTTCATCTTTATCATTTAAAATCTTTTAAAGTCCCAAACAATTTGTTCCATGTGCACTATCATTTTCCATAAACGTTAAATCAGAATCACAGATTTGATTTCATTTCTTTTAGCTAAGTTGGCCTCCTCCCTCGTTTTTTAAATAATTAAATTATGCACGAATTTAGTACTAAATTAACCTATTCTCCCCCTAAAATTATAAAACCGAAAATCTTTTTGTGTTTTTGGATTTTTAATAGACAAAGAATAAATAAAATAAGATAAAATAAGAGAAAAATAAAGACCATGTCGGACTATGCACTTTCTTCTTCTTAAATCACTTCACTTTTCTTTTTCACGCCATAAACCTCTAAAAGATATAAAAACCTAGGTTTATCAAATGCTTTAGTGTAGAGATCGGCACGTTGAAAATCCGCATTCATTTCAACAACATTGATTAAGTGTTTTTCAAAACAGTCATGTATAAGTGATATTTAATACCGATGTGTATAGTTTTAGGGTGTTGGACTGGATTTTTGGTGACAACAATAGCAGAAGAATTATCAAAAAAATAGGGGTGTTAGAAAATTGCAAACCGTAGTCGCGCATTTGCTGTTGAATCTAGATGATTTGTGAATAGCAACTTGCTGCAGCAACGTATTCAGCTTCACATGTGTATAGAGCAACAAAGGTCTGATTCTTACACTGCCAGGTGACTAACCGTCTACCAAAGAACTGACATCCCGCTGATGTTGACTTGTAAGTCATTTTGCAACCACCAAAATCCGAGTCACTATACACTGTAAGCTCAAAGTCATCGTCATGAGGATACCACAACCCGAGTGTTGGAGTACCCTTCAGATAATGAAAAATCCTTTTGACCCCGATAAGATGATTTACTTTTGGTTTCACCTGATATCTAGAGCAAAGACACGTTGCGTACATGATATCAGGACGTGAGGCTGTGAGGTAGATGAGATATCAGATCATTACTCTGTACATGGTGGCATCAACCAAATCACCATTGTCGTCGGGTGCCACGTCATGGTTCGTGGCAAGTGGAGTTCCAGCTGCTGAAACATTCTCCATGTCGAATCGACTGAGGATATCTCCTACATAATTGGTCTAATGTAGTAAGATTCTATTTGGTGTTTGATCCACCTGTAAGCCGAGAAAGAACTTCATCTCCCCCATGGCCCTCATCTCAAATTCTGCTTTTTATTACAGATTCAAATTCTTTACATAATTCTTCGTTTTTGGAACCGAAGATTATGTCATCAACATAAATCTGTACCAGAAGTAAATCACCATCTTTTTCTTTGATAAACAATGTATAGTCTATCACTCCTCTGCCAAAAGCGTGTTTCACAAGATGAGTTGAGAGTTTTTCATACTAGGCTCTAAGGGCTTGATTGAGCCCGTAAAGAGCCTTGTCTAGTTTGTAAACTCTATCCCGATGATAAGGATCCTCAAATCCTTCGGGTTGACTGACATAGACCGTCTCACGGATTTCACCATGAAGGAATGCACTCTTCACATCTAGTTGATAGACTTTAATCTTCATGCAGGATGCATAGGCTAGAAATATACATATTGCTTCCATCCTTGCTACTGGTGCAAACACTTCATTATAATCTATGCCTTCGACTTTTCAAAATCCTTGAACTACAAGTCGAGCCTTATTCCTTATTATGACCCCTTGGTTATCTTTCTTGCATTTTAGCACCCATTTAGTACAAATTACCTTAGCACCTTTTGGTTTGTCCATAAGGGTCCATACTCCTATTTTCTTTAACTGTAGGAATTCTTCTTGCATTGCACTAACCCATGCCTCATCGTTTAAGGCTTCACTCACATATTTTGGCTCAAATTGAGACACAAAACATCGATATGCACCATTGTGAAGATATCCCTTTTCCATTACCGAGGCATAATCAACTGAGTATAGCTAATTTCTGGTGTGTACTCCTGATCTAACATCCCCAATGACATTGTCCAAGGGATGATAAACATTTAGCCGAGATCTGGGAGTAGTTGGAACAACCACCTCATTATCCAGATTGTTAAACTAAGGTTCAGGATTTGAAGTTGTCGGAGTATGAGGTTCTGAAGTGTTAGAGGCATCAGGATGTGATGCTTGTGTACTTTCATTAGTGGGAACCTGTTCCTCCTATTACACATTTGCAGTCTCACTTGCTTCATCAGAAGATGAGTTTCTTACATCAAGTGCTCCCCCTAAAGGATTAGAGGACTCGGCTAGTGGAACCAATACTGTCGAGTCTTGTGGTGGTGTGTTTAGAACATCATACATCATCCTTGCTGACAGCTCATCATCAGTGGGAGAAGGAGGTAGATTGAAGGATTTAAAGAAACCCTCATAGTCAAAGAAGAAGGATGGTCCTTTTCTAGCAGGGGGTGGTGAATCTTTGAACATCAACGTTGCACCACACTTCTACCTGACCCGTTGAGTTGTTATAAAGTCTCTTGTTTGGTATGTTGAATCCGAGAAAGATACCTTCTTCTACCTTCTCACTAAACTTTCCTGTTTGAGTTTTCTTCAATAGCATGCATGGTGCACCAAACGATTCTAGATACTCTAGGTTGGGTTTACGTCGCTGGAGCAGTTCATAACATGTTTTCACATGTCGTTTGACCACTAAGACTCGATTGAGCGTGTAACAAGCATTAGCCACCGCCTCATTCCAGAATTGAATAGGCAGTTTCGTGTCAGCTAGCATTGTTCTGGCAGTCTCTATCAAGCTCCGATTCTTCCTTTTAGCAACGCCATTCATCTGTGGACTATCGGCAGAGGTAAATTGATGTGCAATTCCTCTCTCTCTACAGTATGCCTCCATCCACTGATTCTTGAACTCAGTTCTATTGTCTGATCGGATCTGTCTTACTTTCATCTTGTAGAGTGATTTCAAAGTAGTAACAAGCTGTTTGAATGATTCAAAAGTTTCTGATTTGGCTTTCAGAAACATCACCCAAGAGAACCTTGAGTAATCATCCATTACTACAAAGCAATACAGGTCACCAGTAATGCTCTTTGTACTAACAGGGCCAAACAGATCCATGTGTAGATGCTCAAGAGGAAGATCAATTGAATGAACTTTCTTTGCCTTGTGAGCCTTCTTGGTCTGTTTCCCTTTCTTACACGCTACACAAAAATCCGGAAGTTGGAAGTTTTTGACAGTCACTCCATTCACTAAATCATTCTGTACCAAATGATTCATCTTCCTTGGATTAATATGTCCCATTCTCCTATGCCAGGAGATTGAATCTCTCTCAGTTGCCTTTGACAAGAAGCATTGAACCATGTGATCAGTTGTGGAGGCTTTTGATAGATCCAAGACATACAAATCGTTGTATCTTGAAGCTGACATAAGAACTTTGTCCTCCTTAATCACATAGTTCTTCTTCAACATGTAGCACTTCTTGTTGTCAAATAAAACTTTAAATCCTTTATCACATATCTGGAAAACTGAAAGTAAGTTGTTTTGTAATTGCTGAACGTAGTTGACCTTGTCAAACTTAACTTTCTCGTTCCCACTTCGCCTTGTGCTGTGATGTAACCTCGTTTGTTCCCAGCAAATGAAACATGTCCCCCTTTAATTTGTCTAACATTGAAAAGGAGAAACGAATTCTATGTCATGTTCCTGGACGCCCCACTATCAATAATCCATGTAGTAGTGATAGCACTATAGCAGACACCCTGTATATTCAAAGAAACTTATTAGTTCTGATTTGGGACCCAAGCCTTAACTGGCTTGGGTGACCCGGAGGAATCACACATCATAAACTCAACCCATTGTCCTTTAGAGGATGAAGGCATATCTTTCTTCTTAATCTCCTCACTATCAGACACTATACTTGATTTTTCTTTCCATAAGCCAGTTTTGTGTAAGGTCTGTTTGTGATAAACAATCGACTGGCTTATTTGAACTTTAGGTTCACTAATACTCTTAGGTGGAGTATTAGATCTCGATTTAGAAAAACTTTGTTTTGTATCAAAAAGTTCAGTTTTCTTTTTGGGAGTCTGATAGTAAGGACAATTAGAAGAGACATGTCCTCATTTTCCACAATTATAGCAAGATCTTTGTCACACCCTCAAAATCCACATGCGGAGTTTAACCGCGAGGCGTGTGAACAAACCAGGATCACAGTCAATAGTTACTCAGAACGACTCTATATGCAATAATTAAACCAAATCAACCAAAGTAAAACTTGAAAACTGTGCGGAAGCGTATAATAAAAACAACCCAAAGAAATAGAAATGTAAAAATGTGGCAAAACATGTGCCAACCCAAGGAACAATACAAAACATTGAAAACAGATATAATGTCTTGAAACTGAGTCTTAT
>BJCM01240487.1:0-10916 GCA_018326385.1 Flaveria bidentis | reverse complement strand
ACTCACTCTTTTATTTTTTTAACATAAAGTTCTATCCACCCTAAAATAGTTTGATTTCGCTCTCAAGCCTCCTATGGTGCGGTTCAAGTTTAGCCACTATGTCTCTTAGAATGTTAATCTTGATTCGTAAACTTATAATAGTTAAAGGGTTGAAGTCGTAAGTCAAGAAAAAAATGGTTAATGAACTTGTGATAGATGAAGGGTCAAAATTGCAAGAAATCAGAAAAGAATATAGTATTTGTGTATGGTATATTGATGATCTTGAATAGGTTGAACTCACCATCGTTATTGTGTTTTTTTTTGTTTATCAATGTAATAGGATAAATGTTAGTTTACTTAGTTTGTATTTTGCATTTTGTAGTTTTTGTGCCAGCGAAACTACGAGCGAAATTAAGTTCCACTCGTAGTCAGCTGATCTAGTTCACCTGACAAAACTGTGTTTCGTCACCATGTGAAACTAGGTTATGGTCAAGACAGTTTTGTTGTCTAGCGAAACTACAGTCTACTTATATATGAAAAGTTTCATTCATTGTAAGCAAGTTTTACAAACCCTAATAGTAAATCTTATTATTGCAATTTTGTGTATGTAGCTGGAAGCTTACTGTTATCAAATTTTAGCCTTGATTCATGTTTATTGTAATCAAGTTTATTGTGTGAGTTTGGAGATCATTAATAATATTTGAAATTTGTTCATTTTGTCATTGATAAAGTTATGTTTATTCCATGGGTTTTTTTGTTTTGTGAATCAATTGCACTGATTATTGATCATATGGACCAATAATATGGTATTAGAGCCTTAGTGCTCTTGATTTGTTTAGTTTTTGAAGGGTTTTTAGCATAAAACACTATTCCATTCATTTTGAATATTATCTTCTGTGTTTTTTGGTATAGAAATCGATTAAAATACATCTGATAATTGTATAGGAAACTATCCCAATCATCCAATCATAAAATTCATTATGATTTGGGTGAATTCTAGTCGATTTCATGTTTGAAAAGGCTTACAGTTTCATCTAGCGAAATTGATGTTAATCCAGCAAAACTACCAAATTTGTGATCTTGAAATTAACCTTTGAAACTCAGTGAAAGTACCTTATTTTGAATGAAAGTTCACCTCTTTTGATTGCCAAAACAAGCGAAAGTGATGTTGAAATTGTCCTCAGAATGAAAGTTCTACTAGTTTTAGCGAATCTGTTGCCGAAACTAGAGTTTCCCAGTACTCATCTATTCGAGCAAAATTGCTTTCAAATCTGCCAGTGAAAGTAGCAGCCAATAGGCCACTAAGGCTTATCAATGATGACAATTTTGAAGATTGGAGACGTTGTTTGAAAGCCTTCTTCTACTACATAGATCACAACTAGTGGGAATCAATCGTCAATTGTCCACATACTCCTACCGTCACTTTTGGTCAAACTACCTCACCAAACATTGATCCCTCAACCTTCACAGAAAGAGACCTTAACTTAATCGACCGTGATCCGAAAGCATTTAAGGCTTTAACTCTGTGTTTATCTCAAGACATCTATAACCTTTTTGCTGAACACAAGAATGCAAAATCCTTGTATGATTCTTTGTGCGAGTTTTGTGATGGTAATGAAGACTTGAAGAAGGACAAAATAGCCCAAGCTAAAAAGGAGATTAATCTTTTTGGTGAACATAAAAATGAAAGCCTTACTGACTTTACCAACCGATTTCTTTCTGTTTCAAGCAACTTAAAGAAATATGATGAACAGTTGGGTAATCGTGACAAGTCACAAAACTCTTGGATTCTTTACCATCGCAATGGAGCTTGCTAGTCAGATTGTTAAAGCATGAAATAAATTTTGATGATTATAAACTCATGGATCAACAAACTGAAGTCATTTGATTTGGACATGAAAATGAGAGAATACAATCAATCCATGGTGCTAGCTACAGTTTATCCATAAAATGTTGTATTGATTTCATCTGCTACAAACTCTTCAATGTATGATGCAACTAATGGTGGGTCTTTTGGATATGATGTGTCAAACAAGTCTGGTAGTGGATCATCAAATGTTAGTTTAAGCTCAAATGCACCTGTCACTACTCAAGTTCCATCTGAAACAATGACACTGTTTGGAATGTTTGTACGTAGTTATGAAGCTTCGGTTGCGGGGGAGTTAAAAGGCAAAGGAATGACCGTGGAGGACATGTATCAGGTGGACCCTAATGACTTGGAAGAAGCTGATATATAGTGGTAGATGGCAATGCTCACATTACGTGCAAGAAGGTTTATGGAAAGAACAAGCATGAAAAACTTTGGCAATCAAAATCAAAACTCAAAACTTGGATATGATAAGTTCAAATTAAGATGTTTCAACTATAAAAAATTAGGCCACTTCAAAATAGAATGTCCATCTCCAATTATCATTGAATCGGAAACTTCTAGAACTTTAAAAGTCATCTCAATCACCGATAAAAAGGAAGCCAAACCAAAAAGGGAAACAACACTAATCTCAAACTTTGATTGAAGTGATAAAATCAAAGAAACTAAAGAAGAAATTAATCATGCTGTGGTAGCTGAGGTGGTGAAAAATGATGTGGATTTAGTTGAATATTTTGATCCTTTCAAGGAGTTCAGTTGTGAAATTCAAGATGAGGTTTGTGAGGATGGGGTACAATAGGTTCAAGCTCATGAGGAAAAGTTTGTTAAGATGGTAAAGAAAAGGGTTGTTGTGAAGCTATTAAACAAAAGACAACAGTTTATGAATTTGTTGAAATCAGGAAACCATAAGAAGTTGAAATAAATGAAGTAAAGCTGGAGATTTGTGATCAAGGAGAGGAAGAGGGAAGTCAAGTTGGGCAAACAAAGAAGAAAACCATGGAGGAGGAAGAATACAAAAAGAACACTCTCGTCTATCAATGAGAAAAGCACTAGCTACTGAAAAAGTAGTTATGGAACTTTCTTATATGGTAATCCAAGACATGTGTTCTTCTTTATGTATAAATTCATTTACTCAGGGTTTATAAAGCTAATAGGTTATTGTTAGAAAATGAAAAGGAATTAAAACAAAATTAAAAAAACTTAAAACAAATAAGTCAAAATATGTTGTTAAGTTAAATGAAGCCTTAAAGGAAAATGAGCATTTAAAAAGAAATCGCTTTGAAAGAAATGTTGAAATAAATGCTTTAATAGAATGTGTGACGCTTGCTGAATTTGAAACGAGCAAATTTAAACCAAACTCAACAAGTGGACAGTCTCTAGGATGAAACATAAGTAGCTTTGCAAGAAACAATAGGGGCTAGAATTAAGGCTGGTTTGGGAAGAAAGAAACCACTCATATTTATCCTCCTCCAAGTACTTATTCTTATTCTTCTATGCCTACACCTCATCCAACTAATGAATTAATTCAGAAAGATACTAATAGTTTGTATGTAGGTTTAGAAAGAGTATATCATATGGAGATTCACGAGGAGTATGATTATGGTGCAAGTAGTAGTCTGGGCAACTCTAGTATTAGCATTTCAGATTCCAAAAAGTATTCAATAGACAATAGTTTAAATAGATTTGTTTCCCAAAAGTCTATTACAGACAATGGCATGTGTAATTCTAACTCTAGTCCAGCTTGTTCATCTTCATATGTTTACAAATCAAATTATGATGCAAATGCTTGTATTAATAGAAATGATGTTTGTTCAAGTAAATCTTCAGATAGACAAACAAAATCAAATTGTTTTGAAAATTTCTTCTCTTATCCAATCCCATCTTTTACACAAATTCGGATTTCTAAACCTAAAGAGAATGAGACAACTTCCTCAAATGTTAGTAACATTAATGTAAACGAGTTAGAATCTGCTACAATTAAGGTTGCTAATGAAAAATCAAGAGAATTATATGACGCTTATAACAACTCTGATTCACATATGTCTGAATGTGAGGAAGAGATTTTAATAGATCAAGCTCCTATTTTAAAATGTAAGAATAAAGGTTTAAAGTCTTGGTGTTTTAGATGTGGGAAGGATGATCATGTAATTAAAAATTGCCCTGAGCTTGTTAGTAGAAATGTAAATAATAGTTCATTAGGAAGTAGATTAAATCATTTTGTAATTAATTGTTTTTGTAAAAAATCTTCCATTCCAAGACCTAAGTTAGTCACGACTTGGATCTCAATTTCCAAGTCTTAACAATTTTTCTTTGTGTTCATATGGCAGGATCATTTCAAAAAGTTATCAATTGCTTCTAGCATGTTGATAACGGATGTTCAAGGCATATGACTAGGTTGAATGACCTACTTACAAATTATTACATAATAAATAGAGGATATATTGTATTTGCTAGAGACAAGAAGGGTGGAAAGATGATTGGTCAAGGAGAAGTCTCAAATGGTTCATTGACTCTGGAGAAGTGAACTATGTTTTAGAGTTGGCATTCAATCTGTTGAGTGTATTATAAATCTGTGATAAAGACATCTTAGTATTGTTTATGTCAAATGAATGTTTGTTTCTCAAACTAGAGTTTATTATCCCCGAAGATTTAGTGATCATGTGTGCTTAAAAAAAGAATGATACTTATCTGCTGGATATGGGATCAAAATAATCCACCTAAACTGTGACATGTCTCTTGCCAAAAGCTTTATCCTCTAAATCCTTTTTGTGACATAGACGATTAGGACACATTAATTTTAAAAATATTAATAAGTTGGTTAAGAACAATATTGTAAGGTGGCTAACACAAAGATTTTTCAGTGGTAGAAAAGTGCATGGCTTGTGCTCAATGAAAACAACACAAAAGGCCACACAAACTCAAGCTTAAAAATACAATTTTAAAACCCCTTGAATTGTTACATACCGACTTATTTGGTCTTATCAGTGTTAAATGCATTACTAAGAAATCGTATTGTTTGGTTGTTACAAATGATTACTCAAGATCCTATTAGGTAAGATTTCTGGCACACAAACGAGATACTATAGAAGAGCTACAGAAGTTGATCCTCTCAATTAAAACCATCAACAAAAGGAAAGTGCTGGCCATCCGAAGTGATAATGGAACTGAATTCAGAAACCATATCTTTAATACTTTCTATGCAAGCCTCAACGAAATGGTGTTGATGAAAGGAAGAATCGGACCGTGATTGAAGCATGATGTGCTTCAAAATATACGTATTAAACACATCAATTGCACCTCAATTATTCTATAAACTCTTACCAAAAATAATGATTTGATACTTAAATCATTCATATTGTGTTTTTAGGCTTGGAAAAGACTATGGTGAACAAAAGGAGCTTAAATAAGAAGAAAATAAAGAAAACCAAGTTTTGGAATTCAAGCATGGGTCCGTGCTTCATGAGGCACGCCCTTATGCCAAGCCTAAAACACACCCTCGTGCTCAAATCAACACCCTCCCGTGTTTGTTGGCCTGATAGGACAAAAAGTGTAGTTCCTCGACCCGAGGCACAGGGCGTGCCCCAGGAGGCACGGGGTCGTGCCCTGCCACAAACACGGGGTCGTGCCCCATAGAACACGGGGTTGTGCCTGACAACATCTGAGTGTACGAGCCGATTAACTTTTACGTACATTGTACTAGCACATGGATGTAAGGCCCCGTTCCCGGGACGCTTACAGCTAGCCAATCATTGCTCATAAAACATATACTTTACATTTACTCATTCGTAAAACGTTGCAGCAGAAGTCTAAAGAAAATAACTTTTCATATCATTATAAATATTTTTGCAAGTTAATACAAGCGTTCATCTCAAAACATCATTTGTTTGCATTACCATGCAAAAACATTAACAAAAGAATGTCATTCAAAATGCCAAGTAGCTGCTATGTGCCATCCTCAGCAATGCTCACCTGCCAACTGGAAAATGCATAAAAGTTAGCGTTCCTGAGTGAGTTCTAGTTTTATAATAAAACAATGCTTTACTTTCATTAAAACCTTTCATTGCTATTGCATATGATCATACATCATACATATATACAGATAATATCATTATTATCTTCATCATTCTTTCGTTCATTCTTTCGTTCATACTTTCATTCATTCATCATTTCATTCTTTACTTTCGTCATCACCATGAACTTTACCCTTCATGCTCATGGTACTGTGCCTAAGCCTATAAAAGACCTTCATCGGTAGTACCCAGCACCAAGTGGTCACAGTACCTAAGGTAAAGTTTAGGTATGCTATTGTCATATGCTATGCCCTTCATGCTCATGATACTGGACCTAAGCCTATAAAAGACCTTCATCGATGGTGCTCGGCACCAAGTGGTCATAGTACCTAAGACACGCAAAAATGGTTCATCCATATGGTCGATCACAAAGAAAGACCCCAATGTGTATCCTTTGGGGTAGCTAACCCGCACACTGTTGAGCTAACACCTTCATCGGGTGTGCACCTCCATACATTTGCTTGCAAGCCTTTCTTACGTTCATTCATTCATTCATTAATGCATGCATTCATCATCATGTTCCTCTTTCATTATCTTTCACTTTACGTTACATAATACATACGTTCATTCATTATCATAACACGTAAAGCCACGGGAAAGATAAACATACGTCATAATAAGGAACATAAATATATCACACAGTCATCATCATGCAGAGCATCATACATACATCACATACATCTCATACATCATGTATAACCATACAATCATCATACATCATCATTATGTATATGCATCAATCACACATCATTACATGCCCAACATACCATCTATGACCCTAAAAGTCAACTTACATAACCCCCGGGAATCTCCTAGGTCAAAGCCTACATTACCCCCTTTTTCTCCAAAAAGTCAGAATTTTACTAAGTGTTCATCCGCATTGACCTTATTGCTTATCCGCATTGACCTTATTGTTCATCCGCATTGACCTTATTATTCATCCGCATTGAACTTATTGTTCATCCGCATTGACCTTATTGTTCATCCGCATTGACCTTATTGTTCATCCGCATTGAACTTATTGTTCATCCGCATTTCCATACTTAGTCAATGCTCATCCGCATTGACCTTATTGTTCATCCGCATTGAACTTATTGTTCATCCGCATTTTCATACTTAGTCAATGCTCATCCGCATTGACTTCATCCTTACTTCATCCGCATTTCCATACTTAGTCAATGCTCATCCGCATTGACTTTATCCGCATTGACTTACTTCATCCGCATTTCCATACTTAGTCAATGCTCATCCGCATTGACTTCATCCGCATTGACTTTTCAACACTTATGCAGATTCTAAAACTTAACATACGAACCTTAAACATCAGATTTCGATTTCACATACCATTCATCATGTTCTAAGCTTAAATCACACATCCTAAGTCTTAGAAACATCATCATACCTCAACAAACATGAACATGATCACTCATCATAACATAACATCATCATAAACACATTCAAACATGCGGGTCCGAAACCCAGTTTAATGAAAACATACATTCATGCAATTCTAGCCCCAAAATTTGTTAAAACAGGTAAAAAAGGGGTCCTAGAACTCACCTTTGCAGCTCTTGAGTATGGCTTCTTCCAAACTCGTTTGCAAATTGAATTCTATCACCTAGAAACTGACTAAAAACATACCCGAACACATACACACACATATAAGCATAGACCCGAGGACATAACCGGTTAAGAACACCATAAAAACATAAATCCTTACCTTGAATTCGAATTTCTTCCTGTTCTTCCTTCAAAACCGAGAGTATTTCTGCTCTCTTCCTTTCTCTCTCTAAAAATCCGAAAGTTTTGTGTGTAGAAAGGGTGATGGGCGGCCATGCCACTTTTTACACTCACTTTTCAAACATTTTGTCCTATTGGACACTTTTTACCCCTAGACTTGGGTTTTATTTCCTTTTCTTCTCTTCTTTTACTTTATTCTGTTTTCTTGACTTTAAAATAACCAAGTGTTACAAGTCCACCCCCCTTATATTGGTTTCGTCCCCGAAACCTATTATTCCTCAAAGAATATTGGGTAATGTCGTCTCATCTCTTCTTCAGTCTCCCACATAGACTCAGATCCCTTCCTGTGCTTCCACTGTACATGCACAAGAGGAACCACTTTATTTCTCAGCCTTTTCTCTTTTCGATCGATGATTGCCACTGGTTGCTCCACATAATTGAGTCGTTCGTCTACTTCGATATATTCTAGTGGGACAATCATATCTTCGTCGGCTAAGCACTTCCTTAAATAAGATACATGGAATTTTGGATGAATTCCACTTAACTCTTCTGGTAACTCCAGTTTATAGACCACCTCTCCTACTCGAGCAACGATTCGGAAAGGGCCTATGTATCTTGGGCTCAACTTGCCCTGCTTTCGGAAACGAATGATAACCTTCCACGGTGAGACCTTCAACATAACCTGGTCACCCACCTGGAATTCAATCGGTCTGCGTTGTTTATCAGCATACGACTTCTGTCTGTCAGCATACAAAAAGGTGTTCTGCATCTCCTACCGTATATCATCTCATATGGTGGCATACCAATACTGGCATGATAGCTATTGTTGAATGAGAATTCGGCTAATGGCAGGTGGTCATCCCAACTTCCCCCAAAATCAATCACACATGCCCGAAGCATGTCTTCCAACATCTGAATGGTCCTTTCTGACTGACCATCAGTTTGGGGATGATAAGCCGTACTAATATGTAACCTCGTCCCCAAAGCATCGTGGAATTTCTTCTAGAATTTGGAGGTAAACCGGGTGTCTCGATCCGACACAATGGACACTGGCACACCATGACGAGTTACAATCTCCTTGATGAACAGGTCAGCCAACCTCTCAGATGAATATGTCTCGCGGATCGGTAGGAAGTGAGCACTCTTCGTCAAATGGTCAACTATCACCCATATGGCGTCGTACCCTTTTGGAGTACGTGTTAGCTTCGTAATGAAATCCATGGTGATGTGCTCCCACTTCCATTCTGGTATATCCAAAGGTTAGATTTTTTCATACGGCTCGGCCTTCACCTGTAAGCAAGTAAGGCACTTACTCACGTACTCCACAACATCGTGCTTCATACCCGGCCACTAATAATCTTTCTTCATATCTTGATACATTTTCGTGGCACCTGGATGAATGGAGTATCGAGTCTTGTGAGCTTCATCTAAAATCTTCACCCGTAGATCCCTAAATCGAGGAATCCACACACGTCCAAATCGGGTTTTAACACCAAGTGTGTTTTTACCCAATTCTCCAGTCAGACCTCTCATCCTTTCAGAGTTAAGATGATCTTCTTTCAGTGCCTCATCTTGAAACTCTTTGACTCGCTTCATCACGTCAGAGGTCATGATTAGTTGATAAGCTTTCACCCGAATCACTTCGGGCCTCTCCTTTCGGCTAACGGCATCAGCCACCATATTGGCCTTGCCCGGATGGTAATGGATCTCACAATCATAATCCTTTATAAGTTCCAACCACCGTCTTTGCCTCATGTTCAGATCCTTCTGCTCGAAGAAGTACTTCAAGCTCTTGTGGTCAGTGAAAATGGTGTAATTCGTCCCGTACAGATAGTGCCTCCAAATCTTTAACGCAAAGACCATGGCTGCCAGCTCCAAGTCATGAGTATGGTAATTGACCTCATGAACCTTTAACTGTTGGGATGCATAGGCTATAACCTTCCCCCTCTGCATTAACACACACCCTAACCCCGAGTAGGAAGCATCAGAATAAACCACCAGGTCTTCGCTCCCATCGGGTAATAACAGAACAGGAGCTTGAGTCAACCTCGCATTTAATTCTTCAAACGCCTTCTCTTGAGCCTGACCCCATGCAAACTTTACATCCTTTCGGGTCAACTTAGTTAGTGGAGAAGCAATCTTAGAGAAGTCTTAGATAAATCTTCTATAGTAGCTCGCCAAACCCAAGAAACAACGAATCTCGGATGGTGTCTTTGGTAACTTCCATTGCATAACCGCCTCCACTTTCGCCGGGTCCAACATAATCCCGTCGGGATTCACCACATGACCCAAGAACTGAACTTCGCGCAACCAAAACGCGCACTTGGAGAATTTAGCATACAATTGCTCCCTTCTCAGTGTCTCTAGAACCTCCCGAATGTAACCGACATGCTCAATCTCGCTCTTCGAATAAATCAGGATGTCATCAATAAACACAATCACTAATTTATCCAACATCGGCTGACACACACAGTTCATCAAATCCATAAAAGCAGTCGGTGCGTTGGTCAAATCAAAAGACATGACAAGAAACTCGTAGTGACCATAGCGCGTGCGAAAAGCTGTTTTAGGGATATCTTGTTCCTTCACCTTCAACTGATGGTAACCAGATCGAAGATCTATCCTTGAAAACCAACTGGCACCCTAAAGGCTGATCGAACAAATCGTCTATTCTCGGTAAAGGGTATCGGTTCTTCACCGTCAACTTGTTCAGTTCGCGGTAGTCAATACACATCCTCATACTACTGTCCTTCTTCTTTACAAATAGGACCGGAGCACCCCAAGGGGAGATACTCGGTCTAATAAACCCCTTATCAAGCAACTATTGCAACTGCTCCATCAACTCTTTCATCTCTGTCGGGGCCAAATGATACGGTGCCTTGGCAACAGGTTGGGCACCCGGTATCAAGTCAATCTGGAACTCGATCTCACGGTCAGGTGGCATTCCTGATAAGTCTTCTGGGAATATGTCTGGAAAGTCACACATAACCGGTACATCGGGTAGTTGTGGTGTTGGCGTATCCACATTCTTTACATAGGCCAAGTAGGCACTACATCCACGCCTCATACACTTTCCCGTCACCGCCATCGAAATCACTTTCGGAATCGTAGTAACCCGATCACCATAAACCGTCACTGAACTACCATCAAGCGCTGTCAAACGAATCATCTTCTTGCGACACACAATGTTTGCCTCGAAGTCCGCCAACCAATCCATCCCAAGAACCAAATCGAAACCTCCTAAGGTCATCACAAACGGT